>VDFB02070253.1:135441-150231 GCA_007258455.2 Sequoia sempervirens | reverse complement strand
AATTTTCATAGATATGCAAACTATATTAAATTTCCTCTAAGGGTTAATGTGATGGAAATTAATTTGTGTTTGTTTCTACTTTAAGACATAGTAGTATGTGCTTGCATCAAGAGAAACATAAGATACTAAACGTGCATATTGGTTCTCGAAAGGATTTCCGAGTTAATCATTTTCCTTTCAGATTCATGACATTTTAATAATAAATTATAGAAAATTGAAGACAAATAATAGTATATATCCTCACAATTCAATAAATCTCTCCTTTGATCCCAAAAAATTAACCTTTTTGCATGTTTTTTAAGAAAATAACCAAAAAATAAAACCTAATAACTAATTGAAGTAATTGGTTATTCTTTATAAAAATAGGTTCGAATCATAAAAATCAAATATCCAAGTCAAAGTTTATGACACTCTGAGTGAAAATAGCTTGACCTAACTTCAAAGGTTTGTACAAATATCCAAGAGAATAATATGGAAAAAAGGTAGCACCAATAGATTGGGCTCAAAATTATCTTTCCAATGGTATATGATTCACAAAAATTAGAGATTGAAATCCCAAGTTATACTTGATTTTGTAAAACTTGCTCAATTTGACTTCTAAGGAAAATAGGGGCTAAAAACATAGTGCTTGGTCGCATGCATGACCGACTGCAACATTGAGGGATGATGTTAGGTGCTTAAATCCTCATTGTAGATAGGACCATGTACTAGCATATAGGGGATGGGAGGCTTCTCTAAAGGTGTTTGAGGTGGTAGCATTGCTCACCAAGTGGCCAAAGGGTTGAGCAATGATGACTATTCAATGATTGTCGAGATAAAATATCAACTGATGAAAATTGATGAAAAAATATCATGAGCGACAATAAAATTATTGACATCATCCTAGTGAATGCATGTGTAGGAAAATGTACACTGACATATTTTGTACATTGCTAAAATTAATAAAATTGCTAATTTTTGAAAAAAGTTTCATCTTTTTTTTTTGTGTTGATGGAATTTTTTATTGCAAACCTATGAATTAATGATAGTTGTACCTATGTGAACCCCAGCCTTGGTACCTGTAAAACAAAGAGAATAAACACCTCAAGTTAGATATTGCAAGCATAAAAAAGGATTCTCCATGAAATCCATTTACAAACTCAAAATAGGAAAGAAAACAATGAAGAACCAAATAAAAACAATGAAATAGCTTGAATCCTAATTTAAATATGCAAACTCATGATCCCATGGGGGAATTGGTGCCAATTTGATATGAAAATTGGCCCTTTCCCAATTCCTAAGATGCAAGTTTCGAATGTTGAAGTGATTAATCCACTTTGTTGAAGAAGAATGAAGACTCCAAGCCAAAAATCTGAAAAACCTAGCTATGACTCAATGATAATGGATAGAATTCAAGAGATATTTGAGCATGGTAACTTTGCTTGGATTGTGGATGATGAAATGAGGATATGCACTCCTTATTTATAGAATTCCAAGATGGATGAATGTCCAAATTTGATCAATTTGGGACTAACATTCATCCAATGATATGATGCCACTTGTCAAGCTATGAATGGATAGAGGATGTGCAAGGTTTGGGGTTTGTGTCAATAAATGCATAATATTTGAATTTCAAATTTGTTGAAATGACATGCAAGAGGGAAGGCAAAATGCAATAAATGCTTCTTGGCTCAAGGCAAAGGACATGTAAGATGAATTTATTGCCTTGTTGGATGTACATGTTAACTTGGAATTTTTGAATTCAAATTGAGAGAATATTCCAAAAGATGCCTTGTGAGGAAAATAGAGATTTAATAAATGAATTAAATCTATTTTCATGAGCAACTTGCATTATCTAGAGGATGGGACATGAGATGAGATTAAATTAATCAAGGGTTAATTAATTTAATGAGAGAGGTTAGATGATGTGACCCATTTGACTCAAATTTATGGATTTATTTAAATCAAATAAGAGAGGAATATGATAAGAGGTTAATTAAATAAGGATTCTGATTTATTGAATTAAAAGAGATGGTGTTAGATTAACCAACAAGGTTTTAATTTATTTAATTTAATGGATAGATTTTAGGATTTAATCAAATAAATTGATTATTTAATTAAATAGGATAATTAGATCGCATGGATTGATTTCATTAACAAAAGAGATTGACTTTGATTAGATAAAATGATTTACTTGAATTAAGAGACTATTGAAGAATTTAATCGATAGGGAATTTGATTAAACGGTTAGGACCGAGGGATGATTCAGAAGAAATGATGTTGGTGAAGTCGGGGATCGTATTAACGATGTCAATCAAAGAGGATTTCACGGTTCACATTTTGCCCTTCTTGAAGCAAAATGCACTCATCAGATTGGTTCAAAGAATAAATGATCTCATCAAAGCCAAAATTTTAATATTTGGGCACTTTCCCTAGTGCCGCCAGGAGAGAATATGCTAATATATTCCCTCGAGATCAAAATTTAATTTTTGGGTGATCTCGCGAAAAAAGGTGACAAAGAATCATATAGGTCTGAAAGGGGTCCGAGAGGCTAAAATGTGTCTAAATGCAATAAAAAATGAAAAAAAAGCGTCAAACAAACAAAAACAGGTTTGAGGGTCCAAAACCCTAGCAGGACAGCCATTTAGGGTTAAAAAACCCTAATTTTTAGGCTTAAAAGGGGCCCGAGGGGTCACTTTCAAGTCATTTTCACCCACCTCCGCTAGCAAAATTGAGATTCGAGCTCTGACTCTCCGGTGATATGGCACAATGATAGCTTCCCCTACACATTTCAGACCGAGTTCAGACATACTAGCGGCCACCTGGCATTAGGGCATCGGTATGTGACCCTTACTAAAGCTTCGCTTTTTCATTTAATGAATTAATTACTACTTTAAAAGAGGAGCTCGCCTCTAGCGGTGCTATATAGCATCGCTCAACATTTAAACTGTGCCGCGCCAGGCCGTTTTGCACTGCAGCAGTGCTATTTAGTGTCGTAGCGGTGTAGTTCTGAGTTTAGAAACTCTGACACTAGGCTCGGGCTCGACGGGCCGGTTTGGGTAAAGTGCACCGCGGTGGCGCCCTTTTCATGCAAACTGCGACACAGGAGGATAAAGTGCACTGTGGTGGTGCCATTTGGCTCTTTTTGGGCTGAAGTGTCGAAGTTTGAGTAAAATCAAACTGCGATGCCTTCACAAACTGCGCCGCTGGAGACGAGCTTGGAGCGTTCGACCAAGAATTTTTCAAAAATTTTAACATGGTGACATTCTTTGATGTAGGATGGGTCGAGGGAGCTCTACTCTCGGGAGCACCGGTCATGAGATTTGGTGAGCATCTTATGTGATCTAAGCGATAGTGACTAGGATCGACTGAGAGCTGTAGGATTATGGCATATTGCGTACGCAGCGCTCGTGCGCACTCACCTAGGGATGCTGTCAGCGCTGGCTGAGAGGTGGCATAGTGAGACATCATCGTTTCACCTCCTCACTGGTGAGGCCACCGTCACCTTGGAGGACATTTGGCAGATTCTACGATTGTCCATTCATGGTCATTGGGTGATCTATGATATGGACAAGGGTCACGAGTCCTGCATCAGAGTCCTTGGCACATAGGACATCATTTACTGCGAGGGACAGATTGAGTTAGAGAGATACAGGGTCATCGTACCTCCCTTTCATTGGGTGCTTGTAGGGATCATTTTGGGTCTGGTTGCCCCAGACAGATGAGAGTGATACTTCAGTCTCAGCTAGGGTTATTGCTAGGAGCGGATGGTTTGAGACAGGCCAGTTCGCTTCACATGGGGGCTTGTCTTTCTGGCTTCGATTTACAGGGACCTTCACGAGTACGTATACATGGATGGCAGAGTGTTGGGGGCTGGGATGACACTACTTTATGTCTGGGCATGGAAGCACATTTTTGTGCTACATCCACACATCGTTCCAGTTCCAATGGGGGTAGAGGATGCCCTCATGGTACGATATAGAGGCGGTGTGTCCTTCATACACACTGGTGAGCATGGGATGCCCTACTGGAGGCAGGTCCTAGACGAGATGCTTGTCTTTACTTGGCATCCATACCTTGGTCGGCCCGGATGGGCCAACGATGCTGCTCAACTCTTTTATTGCCACTAAGATCGATATATGTAGGGGTGCGAGCAAACGATGATTGAGAGGTATCTGCTTGGGCACGTTCAACATCAGTTCATAGAGCTGCATGATTGGCTTGATGACGACTACATAGCCGTCTTTGCACGTAGCATGAAATAGGTGTCATGGGGTCATGGTATTCCTACCTCCAAGGCAGTTGATAGCTTCAGGTAGTTGGTAGCCCAACCATAGGCTTATGATCAGGGCTTGGAACATCTAGGGACCACACAGGCCTACAAAGACTGATTCAGACCTCCTCTTCGGTTGACCATTCTAGGCGAGGATCTAGAGGTGTGCAGGGTCAGAGGCAGAGGGAGAGGACAAGGGAGAGGACCGAGGGTCAAGATTCAACAAGACCCACCAGTTGTGCCCCTAGTCCCTCTAGGTCATGGAGATGTCCATATGCAGGATCAGCAATAGGAGCCGCCAGTCCCACCACCACGAGCCGAGGGTGAGGATAAAGTTCACGTGCAACCATGGGTACAACCATAGGGACAGGCAGATGGTCAGGATGCACTGATTGCATAACTGTAGGCTTAGGTTCAGGCGCTGACAGCGGAGAGAGACCAGGCGAGGGCTGAGAGGGAGCAGTTCAAAGAAGAGAGGGATCAGGCTATGTAGCAGAGACATGCTGCAAAGCTACATGTAGCCATTGAGCTAGGCCGCAGGCAGCAGATCGAGAGTATGACAACCTCCTCCTCCCAGGGTACAGTGCTAGTACAATCCTACAGGGATGCTATCTGAGAGATAGAGTACTACCGACAGGCTTATCATGACACCGTACCTAGAGCAGATTGGGTCCTGGAGTACTTAGAGCGGGCTATCCAGAGACCACCAGAGGGTCACGGTGACAGGGGCGAGGGCAGCATTCATAGAGATTGAGCTTGATCCAGATGATATCATACTTTTTATGCCTTATGGGCTCATTTTTTATAGCTCGATGGGCGTTTTGTACTGATTGACATATATGTACAGTGATCTGATTTATTCTTTGTACTATGATAGTCACATTATTGATGATATATATGAGTCAATTTTGATGCGATGTACTGTGTTCTCCTTTATGCATGGATGGCTTATTTCTATATGCTTTGCAATGATGTTTCTATGGATGAATTTATTTCTAATGTTGTATGCGTTATGATTATGACATGCAAATGTGATGATTTATTTATGATAATGCAATATGTGATATGGGTTTTAATATGTAAAATGAGATGATCTATTATATATGCAATGATGTGTGGAATATGCTTATATATGAGATGATTTATGGATGGATGTAATGGGATGGTTCAATGAGATGCTTAGAATAACAAATGTTATTATCCTAAACATAATTATTGATGATGTATGTAATGCAATGATATGTTAATGCAAAGTGATATGTTGATGCGTAATGTGAACGTAATGTGATGATATGATGTCATTTATGTTATGCAAGTATGTACGCCTAAAGAATTAAATGCTTATATACCTATTGCTTATGATTATGCAAAAATGATTATGGAATACTTTTTTTCATGCTTATGTAATGATTTACATGAAATGGTTATGAAATGCAAGTGAACATTTATGCAATGATTGATATAGTGTCATGAGATGCAATGTAATGGGTGAAATGCATTGACATGGATGCGACTATCTATGAAGAATGTTTATGATAACCTATTTATATGATGATTTAAAATGCAATGTGTATGTTTCCTATATGATATGCTTATGTGATATGCTAATGATTTGTGGATGCAGGATTGATGACGATGATGGTGATGATGATCAACTGTCATAGTACCTTGTTAGCATGGTTAGTAAGAAAAGAAGAAATGATTTCAATAAGACACAAGATTATGCAAATGCAAATGATGATGATGATGGTGATGATAACTACTTGCTGAGGAATTGGGATTTTCAAAGGGCCAAATTTTATTATGTTTGATAACACACATGGTACGATGCATCAAGGTATAGGGAACCATGATGGCGTTATACCTAGTGTTATGGACTTTGACCTGACAAGCAGATAGGAGTATTCTTGTTCACACCTGACATACAAAAACCTTGCTAGGATGTACTTCAGAAGTTTCAGACACCTCGGACCAAAACGCGGAAAGGTAAACCTATCCTTGTAATAGTCAACAAGTTTCCCTAGACCTCTTCCATACATACCTAACAAAGCAAGTATTCGCCGAGGTTATATCACAAGGATGTCCAATAGGCACAACAAGAAAAAGATAATGATCATTTCCCCATTCCTATTTCTCTAAATCCTCTCTTTTGGGATATCATTGAGATGTCCTTGGAATGAGAAAAAATAAGATAAATCAAAAGATAAAGACCAAGTAAACAAACAAACTAATGCTCTTCAATATCGCTAACGAAAAGAGGATGTGTTTTTGAAGGATGATAACCGAAACTTATTGCCAAAAGATAATGCCCATTGTAGGAAGGATTCATCCTAGGACATGTTAGTGGATGGTGTCACGTCATTTCATTTATCCAAAGTGTTCTAAGGGATGATTGATATGGGACCAATTTAAATGATGAGTTACCAATACGAAGAGATAACCGGCTTGCTTACTCACTGACTTAGACTTTAGACTTGATATTTTTGAGTTTTCACTTTTAATCTGCTAGACTTGTTTCCAATTGTCTTGCCAAAGATTGAGGATGATGATCAGTTTATTATGGATGGTGTTTATTGTGGGTGCAAGCGAGATGAGACTAATGGATTCTTTCAACATTTGGATGTTTTGATGTTTTGCAATGTTTTGAGGCTGTTTTGCATTTTTCAAGATTTTGCAAATGTTTTGATTTTTGATTTTTAATTTTGGGATTTTGAGATTTTGACCAAGAGACTAACCTAAAGATTCATCCTAGGGGGCCCCTGAGGGCCATTCAAATCGCATCTAGCCTTGGCTCTTACATTATATCTGCCACAGAGACTACATAGTTCGGAAATCGATTTAATTTGACCCATTTATAAATGATGATATATATATGATGAGATGTCACTTTATTATGACGGGACTCCTGTAAAGGATTTCCGACCTAATGTCTCGCGGGATGATCAGCATCACCTGCCTACATTCACCGTGATCTACTTAGTTCGACAAGATGCTCCCCCATTTTTTTCTTTTTGATTGACTTTTGACTTGTTTTTGGATTTTGATATGTTTTGATTTTTTGGATTTTGTGCTTTTCCCAATGATTTTAGATTTTGATTTTCTAATGTTTTTGGATTTTCCATTTGAGGACTTTAAGATCATCATGCACAAACTAATCCGATAAGAGCATGCCCCTAGCATGATGTAATAGACTACTCTGATGAAGGCAGGACAAACTGACCTTGAGGATGAGCCGAGTAGTACTAGGAGGGATCATGGTACGAAAACAGGACCAAGCTATGGTGCGGATGCGAGTGGATGAGTGATGGATGGAGACTTGAATGTGATGGATGATGGAAGTGAAATGGATGGATGATCCAAAACAAGCCATAATGATCCTGGTGGATGGAAAGTGCTTATTTATACAAGGCACCGCTTCGCCGTGTTTCACCGAGGTACTTGCCCAAAGTGCCACCAAAGTGGTTTTCACTCAGAGGACGATTTTTTGATCCTTTTAAATTTTTTAGATTTTTTCTTTTTTCTTTTTTTGTTGTCACTCAAGATGCCCGCTTTCGCCGTGTTTTCACCGGGCAACCATTTTTTAGAACTTTTCTGATTTTGATTTTTTGGTTCTATACCTTGGAAAGATTTAGGCATAAATTTTGAGAGATGGGAGCTATTCATTGGCTCCTATAGAGGTTCCCCTTCGGGTGTTGATAACTGATATGCCCTTGATTTATAACTTGCTGTAATGATGAAAGTTCCTAACCAATTTGGTTCAAACTTTCCTTTGTTGCTTGGGTTTGGGACATTCTTCTAATTTTCTTTTAAGACCAGTTCTCCAACTTGGAAATTCCTACTTCTGATTTTCTTCTTGTAGCTTCGTTTGAGTCTATTCTGATAGACTTGCAAGTGATTTAAAGCATCTATTCATTTCTTATCTAGTAACTCCAGCTCATTTAGCCTTGATACTCGATACTCTTCATCCGTGATGAGGTTTTGCAATGATATCCTGAGGGATGGGAGCTCAATCTCAATGGGGAGTACGACTTCTGATCCGTAGACCAGGGAGAAGGGGGTGGCGCCAATGGGTGTGTGGATGCTGGTTCGATAGGCCCAAAGGGCAGGATTAAGCTATAGATGCTAGTCACGACCTACGTCATTGACTATTTTCTTGAGGATTTTGAGGATGGTTTTATTTGTAGCTTCAGCTTGGCCGTTGCCTTGGGGATAGTACGGGGTGGAGAAGCGATGTTGGATTTTGAATTTCTCGCACAAGTTGTGAACCTCCTAGTTCTTGAATGGTGTCCCATTATCTGAGATAATGGCTTGTGGGACACCGTAACGATAAATGAGATAGTTTAGGATGAATTTTGAGATCTGCTTCCCAGTGATATATGTCATGGGTATGGCCTCTACCCACTTTGTGAAGTACTTAGTTGCAGTTATGATGAATTTATGGCCATTGGATGAAGTGGGTGTGATTTTTCCAATGAGATTGAGTCCCCACTGTGAAAAGGGCCATGGTGTGATGATCGGGTGAAGCTCTTGAGCTAGAGCATGGATGAGGTCCCCATGTTGTTGACATTGTAGACACTTTTTAGAATAATCATGTGCTTTTCTTTCCATTGTGGGCCAATAATACCCCATCCTCGACAGTTTCTTGGTGATGGTCATTCCACTCGAGTGTGAGCCACATATACCATTATGAACTTTGGTTAGAGTGGTTAATGCCTCCTCAACATTTAAGCAGCATAACAAGGTTACTTCTATTCTTCTACGGTATAGGGTATCACCTAGGATCACAAATATGGATTCCTTTTTAACAAAGGTTCATTTTAGGTTTGATGGTAGGTCAGCGGTTATGACTCCTATTCAAAGATATGTATATATGTCATGATACCAAGGATCGCCAAGACCAATGATTTCACACACATATTCTGATTCTAGTACCTCGAATGTGGGGACGAGAAGCTGCTCAATCAAAAATTCATATTTTGGCACATTATGAGGGATGTCTACTAGGGACCCAATTGTAGCCATGGCATTTGTTGCTCCATTGTTGGTTCTTGGAATCTACTCAAATGTTATGTCAATGAAGGATTCCTTTAGAGTCTCCACCAATTTCTTGTACGGAGTGAGCTTGTCATCCTTGGTCTGATATTCATTATTGACCTGATTTATGATCAACTGAGAGTCTCCATACACCTTGAGAGGTATGATGTTCCATTGCACTGCTATTCTGAGACCTATAGTCAAAGCCTCGTATTCCGCAATATTGTTAGTGCAAGGAAATTCCAATTTGTATGACTTTGGTATGCAATCCCCTTGTGGGGTGATGAAGAAGACACCAACTCCTGATCCATGCTGTGTGTATGAACCATTGAAGTATAGTTTCCAATGGTCAGTTATGTTGAGGTTAAAAATGGATTCATTTGGGAATTCTGAGACAAGGGGATTCTCAAAATAAATGGGTGCTTCCGCTAGTTGATCTGCAATAACCTAGCCCTTAATGAATTTTCGCTCTACATACTCGATGTCATACTCTAATAATATCATTACCCATTTTTCCATTCTTCCCATGAGCATTGTCTTTGATAGAAGATACTTGAGGGGATCAACTTTCGCAATGAGCTTTATCTTGTGTGCCAACATGTAATGTCTGAATTTTTGGGATGCAAACAGTACTATGAGGCAAGCTTTCTCGATGAATGAGTAATTTAGCTCATGACCGACCATTGTCCTGCTGATGTAGTAGATGGCCCTCTCCATTCCATTTTCATCATGCTGAGCAAGAAGAGCTCCAAGGGCTGCTGCTGTTGCTGACACATATAAGATCAATGGATTTCTTGGGATGGGTGGCATTAAAATTGGTGGTGTTAGTAGGTATTCGTTGATTTTGTTAAATGCTTCTTCAAATTTTGTATCCCATTTGTATGCTACTCCCTTGTGGAGTAGGTGGGAATATGGGTTCTGCTTGTTTGCTAGTTGTGATATGAATCATCGGATGGATTGAAGTCTGACTTGGAGACCTCTCAATTGTTTTAATGTCTTTCATGCTTCCATCTCGAGGATTGCTTTCACTTTTTCCAGATCCACCTTGATACCCCTCATGGAGATTATGTATCCTAGCAATTTACCTGATTGTATGCTAAAGACACACTTCTTGGGATTTAGTCTGACTTTGTATTCCTCCATTCTGTCAAAGATAGTGCTTAGGGTTGCTATATGATGTTGTCTTTTTCTGGATTTTTCTAGGATGTCGTGGACATAGTCCTTGACTATTTTATGAATCATGTCATGGAATATTAATGTCATGGCCCTTTGATAGGTTGCTCCTACATTCTTTAGGCCGAATGGCATCATGTTCCAACAGTAGGTCCCCCATGGACAAGTGAAACTCGTCTTATGTTGATCTTCTTTTGCTATCATGATCTAGTTGTATCCTAAAAATCCATCCATTAGTGATAGCATCTCATGTCTTGCTGTCATGTCTACTATCATGTTGATGTTGGGAAGTGGGAAATCATCCTTTGGAAATGCTTTGTTCAAATCTCTGAAGTTCGTACAGATTCTAATGGCTCCGTCAGGCTTTGAAACATGTACCAAGTTTGATACCCATTCTGGATAATCTATTGGTCGGATAAATCTTGCATCTAACAAATTTTTCAGCTCCATTTTGACCAATAAGGCTATTTGAGGATGCATTTTTTGAAGCTTTTGTTTGACCAACTTTGCTTCTGGATACACTGCTAAATGATGAACCACTGTCTTTGGATCAAGCCCTAGCATGTCAGCCTAACTCCATACAAAGTTTATTTGTCTTTCTTTTAGAAATGCTACTAGGAGTTCTTGCTCTTCTGATAATAGTGATTCCACATAAAATGTGATATGTGGGGTCTCCTCTATTCCTAGGTTGACAGGATTGCATTTTTTGGCCAAGACTGCTGACTTCTTCTGATGAATAGCCCTTAAAGAAAGATTGAATCCTTCATCCTCAGGTGCCTCAGAGAGGTTTTCACCATTGGATATGTCCTTTCTTTTTACTATTTTCTTGTCAGAGAGTGCCACAAGGTGGTTTTCACTCAAGGACTTGGATATGATTCTTAGTTTCTCACTTTTGCGACTGAAGGATTCAATCGTTTCCCCGTAATAGGCATGTGTGTCCAACTCCATTATAAACCCTGCCTTTTGATCCCCATCTAGAATGTTATCCCTCAATCCCATAAATTCTGAGAGTGCCTCATATTTTTTGAATGTATTGAGAACTGGTAGTCCTCATTGGTCATAGTCGATCAGTTGGGGATATACTAAATGGATTTCATGATTCTGTTGGTCTGATTCAAAGGAGAGGGTGCTAATCATACACAAGGTGGTGTCTTCAAATAACCTAGGTAGATTGGTCATGGTATCTTCATCATCACTGCTAATATAGGCCTCTGTTATAAAGTTATGTGTCTCTACCTATGAAAAATTGGTGAGTGTACTTGTGCTAGCATTGGCTGAGAAGAAATATTAACTGTTCTAACTAGAGGAATTCAGCCACGTATGGTTATACTCGGAGGGGTACATCCAAGGCCAATATTTGTTATGGGTCGCGTCTATGGAATGATAGGTATTATGAGCCCATTGTCATTTTTTCCCAGACTTTGATTTCTTTTGTAGCCCATTGCAAGCATCATTTGTAGGCCCTTGCTTGTCTCATCCATTGGTAAATTAGCTGCTAGTCTTTCATCTCGATACAACATGTGAGATGGATCTACTTCAATAACCTCTTGACCAAGGTCTCCCCAGCTTGTGAATTCAGGATAGTCTTCAGGATACATTTGTGATGTGGAAGCTTGATTTTCTTGTGGACATCCTCATGATCTAGAAGATTGTGGTAACTCTCCTATAACAAAAGCATTGTTTGGGAGCTTGTAGCTTCCACAATCATCCTGCTAGATGATGAGCTTGATGTTGGAGATGGTAGGAATGGTGGGAGTGGTGGGTGTCTCTATTGCAGAAGTGGATGTGAGAGTGGCGGGGTTGATGTATGGTGTGGATGAGCTCTCATCATTTTTTGGCACTTGGGGGATTTTGTAGTACTTTTCCTCAAGATTTTTGCAATATGAGAATGGTTCAGGATCTCCATGGATGGTAACCTCTTGTCCATTATGTGTAAATTTCACTCATTGGTGGAAGGTTGATGCTACGACTTTCATCACATGGATGCATGGGCATCCCAGGAGGATATTATATGGAAAGTCAAGGTCCAAGACCTAACAAGTGGTTTCCATGAGAGTTGGCCCTACTTGAATAGGGAGTTTAATCATGCCCTGAGACACTCTTTCTTGGTCATCATATTCTCTTATCGTGATGCCCTTTCCTTTGTCGATGAAATCTTCTGATATTTTTGACTGCTTGATGAGGCTGAGAGAACAGATGCTCAAACCCGCACCTCCATCCACCAAGACCATTTTGATTTTGCTCTTGTTTACAATGGCTTCCAAGTGAAGTGCACGGTTGTGAGATGGTTGAGTGGGGAAATCTTGGTGAGAAAATGTAAGGAGATTAGGCGTTATGATATTTTTGACCATAGCTTGGAATTTCTCCGCATCGAGATTTGCGGGGACAGTCCCTTGGATGAGGCTAATGCTTCCTCAAGGATCTTCTTATGGCTGATGATATTTTTAACAATTACATGATGGAGATGTGTGTTGGCATTCTCTTGAGTTGGTCTAGGAAATTATAGCCATTAGGAACAAATCTAGATGTAGGGACTCTATTTGGTTGGGATGATCTTGCGATGGTGACTTTGCCACCTCTTGTGGTGACTCCATAGTCTTTGGCATGGGCACCCTTGATAGTGATGACCATGCAATCTTCATTTAGGGAGGCAATGATTGTTTCGTACACATGATTTACACTGCCCTTCCCTTTATCATTTTTATTCCCTTTGTTGCCATGATTCGGCATCAAATTTGTATATATTTTAAGATCTTGATTTCCTCTAGGTTGTTCCACGTTTATGATTTTCTTATCAATGAGATCTTGGATGATATTTTTGAGTCTCATGCAACTGTTTGTGGTGTGGCCTTTGATTTTTTGAAATTCACAAAGTTGATTCTCGTTATACCAAGGAGGTTTTACATCTGGTTCTTGGTAATTCTCAAATGTAGGAGGCTTGATGAGTTTTTCGTCGATCAAATTTTTCATTATGTCTTCAAGTGGTTCCCCAAAAATGGTGTATTTTCATTTGGGATAGCTTTTGTGTTGGGGTGGTCCCCTTTAGTCATTGAGATTATTGATGGTTGGATTGTTTTTGGGTTGATATGTTGTGTGATGAGTGTTTTGATGTTGTGTTTGGATTTGTTGTGCGGGTGTGTTTTGGCGAGGACCACTAATGACCACCTTGGCATCTACGACACCATCATAAGTAACATTTTTATTCCTCGCCCATGTGCGAGTTTTATCATTGTAATTGGATGGTGGGTGGTTGTTTTGCTATTCATGGTATGATGTTGATTTTGCGAGTTGAGTCACAAGAGCTCTTTCGATGCTAAGCGCCTTGGAGATCAATTGATCATATGTGGTGATGCCCTGAACCTTGAGATGCAATGCTAAGTGGCCTTCAAGGTTGGCTATGATGGTGCAAAATTGTTGTTCTGGCATTTTCCACTTGCTCTGATTGGCCTTGGATCGCCATCGTTGAAGGAATGACGCAAAAGATTCATTCTTTCCTTGTTTCAGAGCCGAGAGTTCTTTGAGACTAACATCCATTGCAATGTTACATGTGTAGTTCGTAATGAATGTGTCCCTAATTTCTTGGAATTTTCTAATTCCTGAAGGCAAGCGAGAGAACCATTCTATAGCGGGGACTGCTAAGCTCCTAGGGAATGGCCGCATCAAATAAGTATTGTCATATGCGACTTCCATGCAATGAACCTAGAATTCCCTGATGTGATCTTCAGGGTTTCCCATCCCTAGATATTTGTCAAATTTGAGGATTTCAAATCCCTTGGGGAATGGTTTCATCTCTAGGCTCCTATCAAATGGATAGGGACACAAGTTGCTTGGTGTCTTGGTTGTTCACCTTGATTGAAGTTCGGGCACTTGTTGCGAGAGTAACCTGAGTTGTGTCATCACATAATTTTGTGGATCATGTGGTGGGATGAAAGTGTTTTTGGGTGTTTCAATCATTGGTTGGATAGATGGGTTGGTCGGTGCATTGTTTGATAGTATCTGTATGTTCTGGTGGGTGAAATAGGATTCTACTTGATTTTGTATGAACAATGCTTGTTGTTGATCTTGTTGTTGTTGCGCTAAGATTTGTGCTTCTTGTTGCACTTGTTGTTGTTCCAACAATGCTTGTTGTTGTGCTTGCTATTGTTCCCACAATGCTTGTTGTTGGGCTACCAATTCTACTGCTTCCTACTACTCTTGATATTGCTTTATCGCTTGCTAATATGCTTGAAATTGTGTTGCTTGTCTTTATGTGAGAAGTTGTGCTTGATATTGGTCTTGTTGTGCCTGATATTGAGCTTGCATTTGAGCTTGCGCTACTTGTGCTTGGGCTT
>VDFB02070253.1:120023-135341 GCA_007258455.2 Sequoia sempervirens | reverse complement strand
TCGACTGATATGACAGTTTTGTTTCAAAGTGATTTTCATGGTATGTTGATGGGAGTGTTTGATCTGTTTGATGACTGTTTTGTTTGGATTGTGACAAAACCAGAATGCACTTGACAAACACAGCGTTTTAAGGGATAACCAAACACACATGAGATAAGCACAATCCTAGAAAGGCCACTAGGCCTTGGGTTTGTATACTTGATATAGCCCACCAGTTATACCCCGGATTGGTGATGAACACCTTTCCTTCTCGAGAGCGGATAGCTTAGAATTTGGTGGCATTGGCTCCCCGCCACGGCTCATTAACGTCATTCGAGCACACCAAATTCGGATTCATTGGGTAGTGACATCCCAAGAATTGCTATCTCTACCAAGGACGAGGAGCAATCTTCGCATGATACTGCACTCGCGACCTATATCACAACGCCAATAGAACGGTTGGACACTAAGACAAGAGGTGTTTAATCGCATCTCCGCCTGCATGGATCCATGCGGCGAGAGTCCCCTTTCGGATCCATCTCGTCGGAACCACGCTCGTGATTCTTGGGCTTTCCCCAAGAACCCACTTTTCTATACCGGCTGGAAGTCCCTCGGTGTCAGGGTGTTACCGGTCTGAGTCGTCCTGGGGTGAGTACTTTTTCCCACCAGAACAGGCCCAAGTTCTAGAGTCGGTAACCGTTTCTCTTACACCCAGGATCGCACGAATGCGCAAGGGGAGAGGATACTTCGATATACCGAATCGTGAAGGGTAAATTAACAAAAAGGAATGGGTCTGGTTTTCTGATCACAAGGTTTTCACCAAGTGAGAGCATACTCACCTACCACTCCACAAACACACTCAAGCATGAAAGACATGATTGTTCTTTTTAAAAGCACCAAATTCAAAGTTTGCTAAGCTAGAAATAAACAAACACACTGTTTTGTTCTCTCCTTCTTTGACATGCGAATCTGCAAACAATGAGTTAGTAGTTTTGGGTGTGATGGTCTTGGACACACGGAAAATGATTGCCACACGCTGCAAGAAACTATTAGTAACACAAAATATCTAACCTGGTTAACATGCAGGAAAAGCTAACACAGAAAAAGGCAGAAAACAGAGAACCAGAAAACAGAAACAAAAAACTGAAATTCGGTAATTAAAACCTAAAAACTGACAGAAAAGTTTACCAGACAAATGCGGCTCGATATTACCAGACAGATGCGGCTCGGTTTGTCAATTGCGTCGTTCGGTTCTGCGAATGCGGCTCGAAATGTCAGATGCGGCTCTGGAATTATCAGTTGCGGTCTGTCAGGGCGGTTGCGTCGTTTCTGTGATCAGATGCGTTGCGACGGTTGCGGCGATGCGTACCAGTATTCTGCAAAACAACAGAAGACAACAAAAAATTCTACCCAAAACAGAAAGCCACTACGGGAAATGATTAGTGTCAGAAAAGCTAATATTGCCCAATATGCAGGAAAAAGACAGAAAACAGAAAACCTGCGATTGGACAACCCGAAATGCAAAAATAAAACCGCAAACTTGAAAGAAAACAAAAAATGATATACCAAACGATTGCGGCGCGAATTTCGAATGCGGCTTTCGGGGTATCAGATGCGGCTCAGGACTAACGGATGCGTCGTTGTGTTCATCATTTGCGGTGTGACAGGGCGATTGCGGCACTGAGGTTGTCGTATGCGTCGCGACGCATACGATGCGTCACACTATTTTTAAAAAAGTTGCGGTGATCCGTACCTGTACCTGCAAAACAACAGAAAACAACAAAAAAAAACGTACGAAAAGCCGAACTAACAACGTCGGGTTCACCAATGTAATCAAAGGAAAATCCTAAAATTATTTCTTAAAGTGGGTTAGCACAATAACAGAAAATCCTATGAAAATAACAAAGTACAATGGAAGTGAGGTGAAGACAAAAGGGATAGTGTTACCCTATGTCTCCACCTTCCATGATTAACCTCTGTTACACCTCCTAGCTTGCAGATAAACAACAATGCCCTCAGATTTATGAGCAACTATGACTAAAGACTAAGCCCTATGCAAGTGTTGAAGGATTTGCAGAAAATATAAATAACCCTATTTTGAGCTAAAATGGCTATTGCTGTTAATGACTATGACCTAAGTTGACAGCAAATTGACCTAAACTAAGAATGCAAGAAGTCAAAATGAACTATGAGAGCTAAAGACTGAGAGAGCTAAAGACTGAGAGAGGGATCCAAATGAGGTCAAAATTGCCCTTTTATAAAAATTGCAATTTTGAACGTGTGGCCAAGATGAAAAGATGACAGGAACCCTAAGATCAATGCTTAAGATTGAATATTGCTGTGTGCATTAGGGTTAGGTCAAAATTAGGGCAACAGGTAAGGATGAAGGGTGGAGATTGAATTATGAAATAATTCAATCAACGGTCGAAAATAAATGAGAAGTCAAAGGTCAAGAATTAAATTGGAGGATAAGGCTGGCACGGACAAAGAGGTTGCTGGAGAAATTAAATAATAAGATTTATTTACTCCAGACAACTAGCAAGCAATTAAATAATAAAGATATTATTTAATTATGGAGGAATGTGATAAAAGAATTATTTTGAAATTAAATAATGATTTTAATTCAAAATTCAAGAGAATGGCTAAATTAAATAAATCAAATTTATTTAATTTAAATGGGAGAAAAAGTTAATGATTAATTAAATAATTAAATGAATTATTTAATTATAGTGGAAAATGGACAGAATTAAATAAATAAGAATTTATTTAATTTTTTAGAAGAAGGGGACTTAATTAGTGATGTAATTAAATAAATAAAATTTATTTAATTAATCAAGAAGACATAAATGGTAAAGGGAAATTAAATAAATTATGAAATTTATTTAATCAAAGGAAGACTTTAGATAATTAGTGATGTATTAAATAAATAAATAATATTTATTTATTTAATAATCAAGGAGGAACAAATGACATGAATTAATTAAATAATTATGAATTATTTAATCAATAGTCGAATGTGGACCAAGGACATAATTAAATAGCTTCCACTATGCTAGATCTAAAGTGGTAAAAATGAAGCTTCGCGTGCCTAGGTCATTTTAGGGGTGTCACGCACACAACTCGTGTTACTCACAAGTGCTCGACCTTCAATCAAGGCGAACAACCAAAACACCAAACAACTTGTGTCCCTATCCATTTGATAGGAGCCTAGAGATGAAACCATTTCCCAAGGGATTTGAAATCCCAAAATTTGACAAATATCGAGGGATGGGAAACCCTGGAGATCACATCAGAGAATTCTAGGTTCATTGCATGGAAGTTGCATATGACGATACTTATTTGATGTAGCTATTTCCTAGAAGCTTGGTAGGCCCCGCTATAGAATGGTTCTCTCGCTTACCTTCAGGCATTAGAACATTCCAAGAAATTAGGGACACATTCATTACGAACTACACATGTAACATTGCAATGGATGTTATCCTCGAAGAACTCCCAGCTCTAAAACAAGGAAAGAATGAATCTTTCGCTTCATTCCTTCAACGATGGCGATCCAAGGCCAATCGGAGCAAGTGGAAAATTCTAGAACAACAACAAGTTTTCACCATCATAGCCAACCTTGAAGGCCGCTTTAGCATTGCATCTCAAGGTTCGTGGCATCACCACAAATGATCAACTGATTTCCAAGGAGCTTAGCATCGAAAGAGCCCTTGTGACCCAACCCACAGAATCAACATTATATAATGAACAACAAAACAACCACCCACCATCCAATTATAACGATAAACCTTGCACATGGGCAAGAAATAAAAATGTTACTAATGATGGTGTCGTAGATGCCAAGGTGGTCATTAGTGGTCCTCGCCAAAACACACCCACATAGAAAATCCAAACACAACACCAAAACACTCATCACACAACATATCAACCCAAAACACCAACCATCAATAATTCCACACCAAAGGGGACCACTCCCCAACGCAAAGCTATCCCTAAACGAAAAATACACCATTTTGGGGAACCATCACACATAATGGTGTTGATCGAATAAAAACTCATCAAGCCTCCTACATTTGAGAATTACCAAGAACCGTGATGTAAAAGGGTGATTCCATAATAGTGGTTTATAATTTTTGGCCAAACTGGACACTGAAATTATTATTTTTAACTAAATCTTCACATTCGGGCACCTATAGTGGCTAAATTGTGAGAAATTTGAAGATGATGCAAACTAGAGTCTCATCACATTTCGTCTGTAGATTCTAAAAATATTTTTCAAAATTTTGAATCAAATTGCACTTTTTTCCACTCTACTCTAAAATAGATTTTTCATAAAACAACATTTTTAAAAAGTGACACATACCGTATAACGATAACTTTTTTTTCCATGAAGGATAAAATTCTAATTTTCAAATTCTAAATTTGTAACCTGGAGACCTAGTGCCTTCACTTTGGTTAGATAGTTTTTAATTAACATTTTTTCCTTAATCGCTTCAAAGTCAAACAAAATTACATCTGCATTAATACGACTCCAGATAACGCTTAACTTTTTGTATATCTCAAAATTCTAATTTTAATTTTTTGTTGGATCATGACTCCCCTCAATATCCGTGCACTCATATTTTTCAATTTTTATTTTTGATAATATTCTATTTTTCCACATGTGAAGAACAAATAAATTCATTTTCAATGAAAAACCTATGTTTAATAAACTTAAAAAACAAATACATAACAAAACCAAAACATATTAAAATTATATTCATTGGATAGCTTGTTCTGAGGAATACCATAATCATTTGAAATAAATTTTAAATGAATTCATTTGATCCCCAAAAATCTAATTCAAAAGTGATTTTTTATCAAAGATTTTGATAGGTGTAAAGGATGCATTAATAGGTATGGTTTAAAAACTAGCTTATGTTCTATCCAAGGGGTTTGATCTGCATGTGATTTTGATCAAACCCTTAATTGAACTTTAAAATGGAACTTTTGCGGATTAAATCATTGTATTTTCTAAAATATGTGATTTCAGCTAAAATTCGCTCTCCTCCTCGAATTGTAAACCACTATTATGACAGCACTCAAAACCCTCCTTGGTATAACGAGAATCAACTTCTATTAATTTCACAAAATCAAAGGCCATTACATTCACAAACAAGGCCAGCTGAGACTCCAAAAATATCATCCAAGATCTCATTGATAAGAAAAATTGGCAAACGCGGGAACAATCCTACAAGAAATCAAGATCTTAAAAATATATACAAATTTGGATTTTAATCATGGCAACAAAGGGAATAAAACATAAAGGGAAGGGAAGTGTAAATCATGTGTACGAAACAATCGTTGCCTCCCTAAATGAAGATTGCATGGTCATCACTATCAAGGGCGCCCATGCCAAAGACTGTGGAGTCACCACAAGAGGTGGCAAAGTCACCATCACAGGATCATCCCAACCAAATAGAGTCCCTACATCTAGATTCGTTCCTAATGGCTATAATTTCCTAGACCAACTCAAGAGAATGCCAACACACATCTCCATCATGTAATTGTTAAAAATATCATCAGCCCATAAGAAGATCCTTGAGGAAGCATTAGCCTCATCCAAGGGATTGTCCCCACAGATCTCGATGCGGAGCAATTCCAAGCTATGGTCGAAAATATCATAACGCCTAATCTCCTTACATTTTCTCACCAAGATTTCCCCACTCAACCATCTCACAACCGTGCACTTCACTTGGAATCCATTGTAAACAAGAGAAAAATCAAAATGGTCTTGGTGGATGGAGGTGCGGGTTTGAACATCTGTTCTCTCAGCCTCATCAAGCAGTCAAAAATATCAGAAGATTTCATCGACAAAGGAAAGGGCATCAGATAAGAGAATATGATGACCAAGAAAGAGTGTCTCATAGCATGATTAAACTCTCTATTCAAGTAGGGCCAACTCTCATGGAAACCACTTGTTAGGTCTTGGACCTTGACTTTCCATATAATATCCTCCTGGGACACCCATGCATCCATGTGATGAAAGCTGTAGCATCAACCTTCCACCAATGTGTGAAATTTACACATAATGGACAAGAGGTTACCATCCATGGAGATCCCGAACCATTCTCATATTGCAAAAATCTTGAGGAAAAGTATTACAAAATCCCCCAAGTGCCAAAAAATGATGAGGGCTCATCCACACCATACATCAACCCCGCCACTCTCGCATCCACTTCTGCAATAGAGACACCCACCACTCCCACCATTCCTACCATCTCCAAAATCAAGCTCATCATCCAGGAGGATGGTTGTGGAAGCTACAAGCTCCCAAACAATGCTTTTGTTATAGGAGAGTTACCACAATCTTCTAGATCATGAGGACGTCCACAAGAAAATCAAGCTTCCACATCACAAATGTATCCTGAAGACTATCCTAAATTCATAAGCTGGGGAGACCTTGGTCAAGAGGTTATTGAAGCATATCCATCTCACATGTTGTATCGAGATGAAATACTAGCAGCTAATTTACCAATGGATGAGACAAGCAAGGGCCTACAAATGATGCTCGCAATGGGCTAAAAAAGAAATCAAAGACTGGGAAAAAATGACAATGGGCTCATAATACCTATCATGCCATAGACGTGACCCATAACAAATATTGGCCTTGGATGTACCCCTCCGAGTATAACCATACGTGGCCAAATTCCTTCGGTTAGAACAGTTAATATTTCTCCTCAGCCAATACTAGCACAAGTACACTCACCAATTTTTCACAAGTAGAGACACATAACTTTATAACAGAGGCCTATATTAGTAGTGATGACGAAGATACCATGACCAATCTACCTAGGTTATTTGAAGACACCACCTTGTGTATGATTAGCACCCTCTCCTTCGAATCAGACCAACAAAATCATGAAATCCATTTAGTATATCCCCAACTGATCGACTGACCAATGAGGACCACCAATTCTCAATACATTCAAAAAATATGAGGCACTCTCAGAATTTATGGGATTGAGGGATAACATTCTAGATGGGGATCAAAAGGCAGGGTTTATAATGGAGTTGGACAATACCTATTACTTTGAAACCATTGAACTTCTTTAGTCGCAAGAGTGAGAGAAACTAAGAATCATATCCAAGTCCTTGAGTGAAAACCACCCAGCCACTCTCTGACAAGAAAATAGTAAAAAAAAGAAAAGTATATATCCACGGTGAAAACCTCTCTCAGGGCCCGAGGATGAAGGATGATCTAATCTTCCCTTTAAGGCTATCTACGAGTGCCGCCAGCCTTTGGCCTAAAATGCAATCCTCAATAACCTAGGAACGAGGAGACCCCATGATATCACATTTTATGCGCGAATCACTATTATCTAAGAGCAAGAACTCCTAGCAACATTCCTAAAGGAAAGACAAATAAACTTTGCATGGAGTTATGTTGACATGCCAGGGATTGATCCAGAGACTGTGGTTCATCATTTAGTAGTGTATCCAAAAGCAAAACCGGTCAAAGAAAAGCTTCAAAAAATGCATCCTCAAATAGCCTTTATTGGTCATCAAAATGAGCGAAAAAAGTTGTTAGATGCAAGATTTATCCGACCAATAGATTATCCGTAATGGGTGTCAAATTTGGTACCTATTTCAAAACCTACTGGAGCCATTAGAATCTACACAAACTTTAGATATTTGAGCAAGGCATTTCCAAAGGATGATTTCTCGCTTCCCAACATCGACATGATAGTAGACATGACAACAAGACATGAGATGCTATCACTAATGGATGAATTTTTAGGATACAATCAGATCATGATAGCAAAAGAAGATCAACTTAAGACGGCTTTCACTTGTCCATGGGGACCTACTACTGAACATGATTCCATTCTCGACCTAAAGAATGTAGGAGCAACCTATCAAAGGGCCATGACATTAATATTCCATGACATGATTCATAAAATAGTCGAGGACCGTCCACGACATCCTAGCAAAACTAAAAAGACAACATCATATAGCAACCCTAAGCACTATCTTTGACATAATGGAGGAATACAAAGTCAGACTAAATCCCAAGAAGTGTTTCTTCAGCGTACAATCAGGTAAATTGCTAGGATACATAGTCTCCATGAGGGGTATCAAGGTGGATCCGAAAAAAGTGAAAGCAATCCTCGAGATGGAAGCATGAAAGAAATTAAAACAACTAAGAGGTCTCCAAGTCAGACTTCAATCCATCCGACGATTCATAGCACAACTGGCAAACAAGCAGAACCCATATTCCCACCTACTCCACAAGGGAGTAGCATACAAATGGGATACAAAATTTGAAGAAGCATTTAACAAAATCAATGAATACCTACTAACACCACCAATTTTAATGCCACCTATCCCAATAAATCCATTGATCTTATATGTGTCAGCAACAGCAGTAGCCCTTGGAGCTCTTCTTGCTCAGCATGGTGAAAATGGAATGGAGAGGGCCATCTACTACATCAGCATGACAATGGTCGGTCACGAGCTAAATTACTCATTCATCGAGAAAGCTTGCCTCATAGTAGTGTTTGCATCCCAAAAATTCAGACATTACATGTTGGCACACAAGATAAAGCTCATTGTGAAAATTGATCCCCTCAAGTATCTTCTATCAAAGGCAATGCTCACGAGAAGAATGGAAAAATGGGTAATGATATTATTAGAGTATGACATCGAGTATGTAGAGTGAAAATCCATTAAGGGCTAGGTTATTGCAGATCAACTAGCGGAAGCACCCATTTATTTTGAGAATCCCCTTGTCTCAGAATTCCCAAATGAATCCATTCTTAACCTCAACGTAACTGACCATTGGAAACTATACTTCGATGGTTCATACACACAGCATGGATCAGGAGCTGGTGTCTTCTTCATCACCCCACAAGGGGATTGCATACCAAAGTCATACAAATTGGAATTTCCTTGCACTAACAATATTGCGGAATACGAGGCTTTGACTATAGGTCTCAGAATAGCAGTGCAATGGAACATCATACCTCTCAAGGTGTATGGAGACTCTCGCTGATCATATAAATTAGGTCAATAATGAATACCGCATCAAGGATGACAAGCCACTCCATACAAGAAATTGGTGGAGACTCTAAAGGAATCCTTCATTGACATAACATTTGAGTAGATTCCAAGAACCAACAACGTATAATAGACACCATGGCTACAATTGGTTCCCTATTAGACATCCCTCACAATGTGCCAAAATATGAATTTCTAATTGAGCAGCTTCTCGTCCCCACATTCGAGGTACTAGAATCAGAATATGTGTGTGAAATCATTGGTCTTGGCGATCCTTGGTATCATGACATCTATACATATCTTTGAATAGGAGTCATAACCGCTGACCTACCATCAAACCTAAAACGAACCTTTGTTAAAAAGGAATCCATATTTGTGATCCTAGCTGATACCCTATACCGTAGAAGACTAGAAGTAACCTTGTTATGCTGCTTAAATGTTGAGGAGGCATTAACCACTCTAACCGAAGTTCATAATGGTATATGTGGCTCACACTCGAGTGGCATGACCATCACCAAGAAACTGTCGAGGATGGGGTATTATTGGCCCACAATGGAAAGAGAAGCACATGATCATTCTAAAAAGTGTCTACAATGTCAACAACATGGGGACCTCATCCATGCTCCAGCTCAAGAGCTTCACCTGATCATCACACCATGGCCCTTTTCGCAGTGGGGACTCAATCTCATTGGAAAAATCACACCCACTTCATCCAATGGCCATAAATTCATCATAACTGCAACTGAGTACTTCACAAAGTGGGTAGAGGCCATACCCACGACATATATCACTGGGAAGCAGATCTCAAAATTCATCCTGAACTATCTCATTTGTCGTTACGGTGTCCCACAAGCCATTATCTCAGATAATGGGACACCATTCAGAACTAGGGTTCAGCGACTTGTGTAATTCAAATCCAACATCGCTTCTCCCGCAGTACTATCTAAAGGCAGCATTAGTGACTACAAATAAAACCCTCAAAATCCTCCAAGAAAATAGTCAATGGCCTTGGGTTGTGACTAGCATCTATAACTTAATCAGCCCTTTGGGCCTCTGAACCGACATCCCTTGCACCCATTGGGGCCACCTTCTCCTTTGGTCTGGATCGGAAGTCATTGCTCCCGTGAGATTGAGCTCCCATCCCTCTAGGGATATTGCAAAGAACCTCATCCCCATAAGAAGAGTACGGAGTATCAAGGCTAAATGAGCTAGAGCTACTAGATGAGCGATGTATAGATGCTTTGAATCATTTGCAAGTCTATCAGAATAGACTCAAATAGAGCTACAATTAGAAAATCAAAAGCAGGATTTTCCAAGTTGGAGGCGGTCTTAGAAGAAAATTAGAAGAATGTCCTGAATCCCAGCAGCAAAGGCAAGTTCGAACCTAATTGGTTAGGACCATTCATCATCACAACAAGTTATAAATCAAGGGCATATCAACTATCAACACCCGAAGGGGAACCTCTACAGGAGCCCATGAATAGCTCCCATCTCAAAAAAAATTTATGCCTAAATCTTTCAAGGTATAGAACCAAAAATCAAAAAATCGAGAAAAAGTTCTAAAAAATGGATTACGCCAGTTGAAAACGGCAACGGGCATCTTGGTGACAACAAGAAAAAGAAAAATCTAAAAATTTAAAGGATCAAAATAGATCCTCTAAGTGGCTCCTTTGGGTGGCACTTTGGGCAAATTACCTCAGTGAAAACGGCTTAAGCGGGTGCTGGTATTAAGAAATAAGCCGCACTGCATCCACTAGGATCTATCACGAAACTTGTTAGACATCATCCCTCCATCAACGTTTCCATCAATCCATCACATTCAGAATCCTCCATCATCATTCATCCCGCCATCCGCTGTAAGCTTGGTCCCGTGTTTGTATCATGATCCCTCCTAGTACTACTCATCCCATCCTCAAGGTCAGTTTGTCCTACCTTTATAAGAGTAGTCTATTGTATCATGCTGGGGACACATTGTGATCGGATCAGATTCGTGTATATTCTTAAAAGTCCTCAAATTAGAAATTCCAAAAACATTAGAAAATTAGAAAATCCAAAAACATTGGAAAAGCACAAAAATCCAAAAAAAATCAAAACACCTCAAATCAAAAAACAGAGTCAAAAGTGATCAAAAAGAAAAAAATGGAACATCTTGTCGAACTCACGATGAATCTCGAGCTTGAATGTAGGGCAAGGGTTGATCTTTGATCATCCACGAGACATTTAGGTCAATCCTTTAGGAGTCAGTCTTAATAGTGACATCTCATCATATATATCATCATTTACTCATCGGTCCAAGTCGTCGATTCGAACTATGTGGTCTCTACTTGGGAATATAATGTGAGCAAGGCTAATTACGTTGAATAGCCCTCCGAGACCCCTAGGATAGATCTTTAGAGTTAGTCTCTTGGTCAAAATCTCAAAAATCCCAAAAAATTAAAATCAAAAATCAAAACATTTGCAAATCTTGAAAATACCAAAAACAGCCTCAAAACATTGCAAAAACATCAAAACATCAAATATTTGAGAAAAAATCCATTAGATCTCATCACCAACGCCACAATAAACACCATCCATAATAAACTGATCATCATCCTCAATCTTTGGCAAGACAATTGGAAACAAGTCTAGCAGATTAAAAGTGAAAACTCAAAAATATCAAGTCTAAAGTCTAAGTCAGTGAGTAAGCAAGCCGGTTATCTCTTCGTATTGGTAACTCATCATTTAAATTGGTCCCATATCAATCATCCCTTAGAACACTTTGGATAAATGAAATGACGTGACACCATCCACTAACATGTCCTAGGATGAATCCTTCCTACAATGGGCATTATCTTTTGGCAATAAGTTTCGATTATCATCCTTAGAAAACACATCCTCTTTTCGTTAGCGATATTGAAGAGCATCAGTTTGTTTGTTTACTTGGTCTTTATCTTTTGATTTATCTTATTTTTGCTCATTCCAAGGATGTCTCAATGATATCCCAAAAGAGAGGATTTAGAGAAATAGGAATGGGGAAATGATCATTATCTTTTTCCTGCTGTGCCTATTGGACATCCTTGTGATATAACCTCAGCAAATACTTGCTTTGTTAGGTATGTATGGAAGAGGTCTAGGGAAACTTGTTGACTATTACAAGGATAGGTTTACCTTTCCGCGTTTTGGTCTGAGGTGTCTGAAACTTCTGAAGTACATACTAGCAAGGTTTTTGTATGTCAGGTGTGAACAAGAATACTCCTATCTGCTTGTCAGGTCAAAGTCCATAACACTAGGTATAACGCCATCATGGTTCCCTATACCTTGATGCATCATACCATGTGTGTTATCAAACATAATAAAATTTGGCCCTTTGAAAATCCCAATTCCTCGGCAAGTAGTTATCATCACCATCATCATCATCATTTGCATTTGCATAATCTTGTGTCTTATTGAAATCATTTCTTCTTTTCTTACTAACCATGCTAACAAGGTACTATGACAGTTGATCATCATCACCATCATCATCATCAATCTTGCATCCACAAATCATTAGCATATCACATAAGCATATCATATAGGAAACATACACATTGCATTTTAAATCATCATATAAATAGGTTATCATAAACATTCTTCATAGATAGTCCCATCCATGTCAGTGCATTTCACCCATTACATTGCATCTCATGACACTATATCAATCATTGCATAAATGTTCACTTGCATTTCATAACCATTTCATGTAAATAATTACATAAGCATGAAAAAAAAAGCATTCCATAATCATTTTTGCATAATCATAAGCAATAGGTATATAAGCATTTAATTCTTTAGGCGTACATACTTGCATAACATAAATGACATCATATCATCACCTTACGTTCACATTACGCATCAACATATCACTTTGCATTAACATATCATTGCATTACATACATCATCAATAATTACGTTTAGGATAATAACGTTTGTTATTCTAAGCATCTCATTGAACCATCCCATTACATCCATCCATGAATCATCTCATATATAAGCATATTCCACACATCATTGCATATATCATAGATCATATCATTTTACATATTAAAACCCATATCACATATTGCATTATCATAAATAAATCATCACATTTGCATGTCATAATCATAACACATACAACATTAGAAATAAATGCATCCATAGAAACATCATTGCAAAGCATATAGAAATAAGCCATCCATGCATAAAGGAGAACACAGTACATCGCATCAAAATTGACTCATATATATCATCAATAATGTGACTGTCATAGTACAAAGAATAAATCAGATCACTATACATATATGTCAATCAGTACAAAATGCCCATCGAGCTATAAAAAATGAGCCCATAAGGCATAAAAAGTATGATATCATATGGATCAAGCTCAATCTCTATGAATGCTGCCCTTGCCCCTGTCACCATGACCCTCTAGTGGTCTCTAGCTGGCCCGCTCTAAGTACTCCGGGACCCAATCCGCTCTAGGTACAGTGTCATGATAAGCCCGTCGGTAGTACTCTATCTCTCAGATAGCATCCCTATAGGATTGTACTAGCACTGTACCCTGGGAGGAGGAGGTTGTCATACTCTCGATCTGCTGCTTGCGGCCTAGCTCAATGGCTGCATGTAGCTCTACAGCATGTCTTTGCTACACAGCCTGATCCCTCTCTTCTTTGAACTGCTCTCTCTCAGCCCTCACCTGGTCTCTCTCCGCTGTCAGCGTCTGAACCTGAGCCTGCAATTGTGCAATCAGTGCATCCTGACCATCTGCTTGTCCCTGTGGTTGTACCCATGGTTGCACGTGAACTTGAACCTCACCCTCAGCTTGTGGTGGTGGGACTGGCAGCTCCTGCTGCTAATCTTGCATATGGACATCTCCATGACCTGGAGGGACTGGGGGCACAACTGGTGGGTCCTGTCGAATCTCGACCCTCGGTCCTCTCCCTTGTCCTCTCCCTCTGCCTCTGACCCTGCACACCTCTAGATCCTCATCTGGAATGGTCAACCAAAGAGGAGGTCTGAATCAGTCTCTGTAGGCCTGTGTGGTCCCTAGATGTGCCAAGCCTTGATCATAAGCCTATGGTTGGGCTACCAACTGCCTGAAGCTATCAACTGCCTTGGAGGTAGGAATACCATGACCCCATGACACCTGTGTCATGCTGCGTGCAAAGATGGCTATGTAGTCATCATCAAGCCGATCATGCGGCTCTCTGAACTAATGTTGAACGTGCCCAAGTAGATACCTCTCGATCATCGTGTGCTCCCACCCCTACATATATCGATCTTAGCGGAAATAAAAGAGTTGAGCAGCATCGTCGGCCCATCCGGGCCGACCAAGGTATGGACGCCAAGTAAAGACAAGCATCTCGTCTAGGACCTACCTCCAGTAGGGGATCCCATGCTCACCAGTGTGTATGAAGGACACACTGCCTCTATATCATACCACGAGGGCATCCTCTACCCCCATTGGAACTGGAACGACACGTGGACGTAGCACAAAAATGTGCTTCCACGCCCAGACATAAAGTAGTGTCACCCTAGCCCCCAACACTCTGCCATCCATGTATACGTACTCGTGAAGGTCCCTGTAAAGCGAAGCCAGAAAGACAAGCCCCCATGTGAAGCGAACTAGCCTGTCTCAAACCATCCGCTCCTAGCAATAACCCTAGCCGGGACTGAAGTATCACCCTCGTCTGTCTGGGGCAACCAGACCCGAAATGATCCCTACAACCACCCAATGAAAGGGAGGTGCAATGACCCTGTATCTCTCTAACTCAATCTGTCCCTTGCAGTAAATGATGTCCTATGTGGCAAGGACTCTGATGCAGGACTCGTGACCCTTGTCCATATCATAGATCACCCAACGACCATGAATGGACAATCGTAGAATTTTCCAAATGTCCTCCAAGGTGACGGTGGCCTCACCAGTGAGGAGGTGAAATGATGATGTCTCGCTATGCCACCTCTCAGCCAGCGCTGACAGCATCCCTAGGTGAGTGCGCACGAGCACCGTGTACGCAATATGCCATAATCCTGCAGCTCCCAGTCGATCCTAGTCCCTATCGCTTAGATCACATAAGATTCTCACCAAATCTCATGACCGGTGCTCCCAAGAGTAGAGCTCCCTCGACCCGTCCTACATCAAAGAATGTCACCATGTTAAAAATTTTGAAAAATTCCTAGTCGAACGCTCCAAGCTCATCTCCAGCGACATAATTTGTGAAGGCATTGCAGTTTGATTTTACTGAAACTTCGAAGCTTCATCCCAAAAAGAGCCAAATGGCGCCGCCACAGTGCACTTTATCCTCC
>VDFB02070253.1:0-119923 GCA_007258455.2 Sequoia sempervirens | reverse complement strand
TGCAAGTACCGGATTTAATGCCAACTACAATGGCAACATTGAAATTCCCTAGTAGTATTTATGTTAAGGAAGTTTCCTTTAGATGCAAGGATTGAAAGCACATCAACCATGTGGTACAGATGATTAAATCCCATAGATGATTTGTAGCAATGAAAGATTCTGAAAAGGTAGAGAAAGCTACATTGGTGACTTAGGAGAAACTTCAACTTTCAAAAACAAAGCCAATTAGGCTAGTAGATGTGTGGATCAAGCCAACATTTGGCAGAAGAGGAAGAAAGATGATTGGAACTCTGGAGGCCCATCATATTGGATTTTGATATTCAACCATGAGAGTAGAAGAGAGAGTTGATATCATGTATCAAAACATTAAGCATTCATTCTTCCAGCCAGCGGAGAAGGAGATGATTACTTTGCTTCATTTTCATTTGCATAACCATATCAAGGTGTGGGAACCAAGAAGACCAAGGATGTCCAGTTTTATGTGGAGGTAATGGATGTGGTCCAAAATTTAGGAGGGGCATGAAGTTCAATGTATGATCTTGATGAAATTAAGGAAGAATATCAAGAGAGGGATAGGAAAAATAAAAGCAATAAAGAGTTTCAAGGATTTTTCAAGCGAGCAAGAGAGCTATGGGAGCAACCTCATCTAAAATATTTTGAACTAGAGTTTGATATATCATTTAGAGAGCTTGGTTTTCATGGAGTTTCTTTCAAAGCCTCTTCTTTTATTGTTCCTATAGTAAACATGTATAATAACCTTCAATGCCTCAAAGTAGAGGTTGTTGGTTGATTTGTAACCCATTTTTTTATCAAGAAGAATGTTATTTTCTAGAAATTTACTAGTTTTTCTCACTTTTCTTGTTGTTGTACGGCCTGTACAGATGCTAAGATGATTTGAAACCTATTGGATGTTGTATATTGATGAATTAGCTTTAATTTTCACCTATTTAGAGGTTCTAACTCTTTGTATAGTGAAAGTTATCTTGTTTTTACTGTTGCTACCTACTTTCATAGTGTTCTTGGATTGAAGGGTTTCATGATGTAATTCGACCCATTCTACTTTTTGTGTCTACTATAACTTGTGGAATGGGTCATCTAACTTTTAAAATACATTCCTAACCTATTTAGAATGTTTTGGAGTCAAAGTTGGGTGTTTGGGATGATGTTCTAGGGTTGTAGCAAGGTATTTTCATGATGAAAAGGAGGGTTTCAAGTGGTGTTTTGACAAAATATGCGAAGGAATATCCATGTAATGTATTATTCACCAAGTGTAGGGTCTCATAAGTGTGTTTGGTGCTTTTTTTAGGTATGGTAGGTCTGGGAGATAGGAGTTTCATTAAAACCCCAAGTATTTTGCTTGAAATCGAAGGTTTGGTGTATTAGGGGTCAAGAGGTCTTGGACCTAGAAAAAAATCATGGAATTGGAGGTTTTGACACATAACATACTATTGTTTGAGGAGTTTGAGTGAAGATATAGTGTTTAAAAGGTCCTCTCTTTGTAAATAGGGTTAATTTAGTAGCCTTTGTGCAAGGTGGTCTATTGGATCTTAATGATGGTACAAAGAAATATGGTATGATCTCTTGGGAATTTGCCTTAGGGTCTGTGTTAAAACTTGATTGATGTTTGGTTGGCCATTGGATGACCTTATCTAAAAGATAAGCCCATTTGATGAGATTTGGAGACTATAAGCCTATTGTTGTTAGTTGATTCAATTTGGGTGATTGTGATTTCAAGGTTGGTGTCTTGTTGAGGTTTGATTAGTTGATGTTGAAAAGAGTTCTTCCACCTTGAATTGAATCAACAAGCCTTCTAACATAGCAAACCCCGAAACCATCTTCTTTCATAAGTTAGGCAAGAGTTTATTGAAAAACCATACTCGAAACCTTCCCATAGCCAACCAAAGCCTAAAACACCTTCAATAAGGTCTGCACAAGCTTAAAAGTTCAAGAGATGTTGCCCCCAAAGATTTCTTCAAACCCTAGCAGTAAACCACCATTTTCCACTAAAAAATGCACCATTTGACATCTAGGTCATCACCTAAAAACCCTCTATTCACCTCCCTTCTACACAAAAATTGTCAAACATGTTTTATAACCATAACTAAGCCTTTTCATCGATTTATAGAAGCATACAGTGGGTGAAAGGCTTAATATGACATTTTAATGCACTCAAAACCCTTAAAATAGGGTATAAAAACCAACTCTCAGTAATTGGCTTTTAAAATGCATAAAATCACTTGAAATCCAACCAAACCAAAACTAAAACAGAGTTAAGTCTATTTCCCACTGAATTCTATTGAAAAGAGAGCACAATCACCTTGTACAGAACCATACAGTTCAAGGAAACATCAAATCCAAAAGTTCAAAAGGGTAGCAATCTTTGAAAGGGTATTACTCAGATACCATGACACTTATGAAATCTCCATCTAAACCTATGGGATCACATTGGGCCCCTCTACAATAACCTCTTTTGATTTTTGTTATCTCAGAGTGGTTTTCCCGTGGTGTCCAATTTTTAGTTGATGGAAAAAGTGTCAAATGCAAGTAATGGAAAGTTGCAAAGTGGTGCAACTTTTGTTCTACAACTAGTGTGACCAAACAAACTATTCCAACATGTATGAATAGGTATGTTTACACTAGGCATGGTCCTCTTTCGTACCTAAACACGCAGAATCGCTCCGAGCTACATTCAACCAGATCAATCCCTTAAGGGTCCAAAGTGCAAAATGGTTGCAAACTTCAACATGATATTACTCAAATACCGTGACAGATAGAAGCTTCTGGTATGGCCTTATGTGATCATGTTGGGCCCCCATGTAATAAAGTCTCTCATTTTTTGTTATCTCGGAGTGGTTTTCTTGTGGTGCCCATTTTTTCAGTTGATGGAAAAAGTGTCAAATGCAAGTAGTGGAAAGTTGCAAAGTGGTGCAACTTTCATTTTGCAACTTGTGTGACCAAACTAACTATTCCAACGGATTCAAATAGGTATTTTTACACTAGACATGCCTTCTTTTTTACTCAAACACATAGAATCGCCCACCTACGCTCAACCTGATCGATCCCCATGGGTCCAAAGTGCAAAATGGCTGCAAACTTTAGCATGTTGTTACTCATATACCATGATGCTTAGGAAATTCTTGTCTAATCCTATGGGATTTTGTTACCCCTATAATAACCTCTCGATTTTGTTATCTTGGTGGTTTTCTCGTGGTGTCCAGTTTTAGTTGATGGAAAAAGTAACAATGTAGCAATGGAAAGTTGCAAAGTGGTGCAACTTTCATTCTAACTCATGTGACCAAACGAATGTTCCAACGCATCCTAATAGGTGTGTTTATGCTAGGCATGGTCCTTTTGTACCCAAACACGTGGAAAGCCACGAGCTACGTTCAACCGAATCGATCCTTAAGGTCCAAAGTGCAAAATGCTGCAAACTTCAACATGTTGTTACTCTGATACCGTGATGCTTAGAAATTTCTCATCTAATCCTATGGGATCATATTGGGCCCCTCTATAATAACCTCTTATTTTTGTTATCTCAGAGTGGTTTTCCTATGGTGTCCAATTTTCAGTTGATGGAGAAAGTGTAACAATGTAGTAGGAAAGTTGCAAAGTGGTGTGCAACTTTCGTCCTACAACTTGTATGACCAAATGAACTATTCCAATGCATCAAAATAGGTCTTTTTACATTAGAAATGGTCCTCTTTCACACCCAAACACACAGAATCACTCTGAGCTACGTTCGACCGAATCAATCCCTTAAGGGTCCAAAGTGCAAAACTTTCATTCTACAACTTTTCTGACCAAACGGACTATTCCAATGCATCTGAATAAGTATATTTATGGTAGGCATGGTCCTCTTTTTCACCCAAACATGCGAATCGCTTTGAGCTACGTTCAACGAGATCGATCCCTTAAGGGTCCAAAGTGCAAAATGGCTGCAAAATTCAGCATGTTGTTACTCTGATATCATGATGCTTAGAAACTTATTGTTTGATCCTATGGGATCACGTTGGGCCTCTTTGCAATATCCTCTCTCGTTTTGTTATCTTGAGTGGTTTTCCGTGGTGTCTAGTTTTTAGTTGATGGAAAAAGTGTCAAATGCAAGCAGTGGAAAGTTGCAAAGTGGTGCAACTTTCGTTTTGCAACTCATGTGACCAAATGGACTATTCCAATGTGTCTGAATATGTATGTTTATACTAGGAATGGTCCTATTTTGCACCCAAATGTGGAATCACTCGAGCTACATTCAACCAGATCGATCCCTTAAGGGTCCAAAGTGCAAAATGGCTGCAAAATTCAACACGTTGTTACTCAGATATCGTGACACTTAGAAAATTATCGTCTGATCCTATGAGATCATGTTGGACCCCTCTACAATAAACTCTCTCTATTTTTTTTTATCTCAAAGTGGTTTTCCTATGGTGTCCAATTTTTAGTTGATGGAAAAAGTGTCAAATGCAAGTAGTGGAAAGTTGCAAAGTGGTTCAACTTTTGTTCTACAACTCGTGTGACCAAATGGGATATTCCAATGCATCCAAATAGGTATGTTTACATTAGGCATGGTCCTCTTTAACAAAAAAATATGAAATCACTATGATCTACGTTCAACCAAATTGATCCCTTAAGGGTCCAAAGTGCAAAATGGCTGCAAACTTCAACATGTTGTTACTCTGATACTGTGATGCTTAGAAATTTCTCATATGATCCTATGGGATCACATTGGGCCCCTCTATAATAACCTCTCTCAGTTTTTTTTATCTTGAAGTGGTTTTCCCATGGTGTCCAATTTCTAGTTGATGGAAAAAGTTTCAAATGCAAGCAGTGGAAAGTTGCAAAGTGGTGCAACTTTCGTTTTGCAACTCATGTGACCAAAAAATTTGTTCCAATGCATTTGAATAGGTATTTTTACGCTAGGCATGGTCCTTTTTCACACCCAAACACATGAAATTGCTTTGAGCTACATTCAACAAGATCGATCCCTTAAGGGTTCAGGTGTAATATGTTGAAATAGGCCATTCCACTTATTGTTCAAGCTATATCTCGATGATATGGGCCTGATGTAAGTAGGATAGGGAGTAGGAATAAGAAAATAGCATTGGTAAAGACAATGGAAGAGATTATTAATGTTGCCCCTATTGAAAATTGAGAATTGAGGCCCCTTTAAAAGCAAGGCTAAAAGAGGTGAAAAGAAAAAATTGCTTGAAAATAAATTAGAATAGGTTGGAAATAGGGTGAGGTTGTGGGTTTTAATGTGTTCAAAAGGTCCACAAAGACAGGGGAGGCCAAAAGTATGTTATGGCATGATGTCCTAGTTGGGAAAATAGGGGTTTTGAATGAAAAAGAGAGGTTTGAGGGAGTAAAAGTGGGTAAAGTCAAGAGGAAACATAATTTGGTGGTCAATTAAGTTTGTGTAGGAAGAATGAAGAGTGTTGGAATTGGTTTTGAGGTTCAGGTTTGGGTTTGGTTCGCCGATTCGGCCAAATTTATTTGGAGGGGAGTTCAGTTCTTTTTGGGTTCGTTGGTACAAAAAACATGTAAAAACAATCAATATATATATATATGTGTGTGTGTGTGTGTGTGTATGCATCCTAGAAGCATGAATTAGGATTAGAATATCACATAACATCATATAAACAACAAAACCACCATAAACTTGAATGACATTTAAAACATGCATGATAAATATTCATCGTTGAAACTTGAATTGTGGTAGCTTGATATACAGAGTCTATTGATGCTAGGGGTTCAATTTGTATGATTTTGAAAAAAGAAGCCAACTGAGTAGAGTTATCAATGTTCTTCATAAATCATAAGAATTTGTTTAGTACACTAGCCATTTTGTTGTCTTCTTGCAGTATTAAACATTATTTTGTATCATTGTTACATTGGTCTTGAGAGTGGTAACATAGATAATGTGTCAAGAAGTTGACTACTTCATCTACTATGAATATTATGTTTTGCAGATGTTGTGAAGATTATGTATCCTTTGCTTAATTGAGTTGTTCCAATCAAAGGATTAAATATATTGGAATCTTTTTATCAATCATTTCATAGAATACCAATTGAAAACATGTTTTTTTATTTTAGATAAATTTGTTTACCATCAATCAATTAATTTATTCAAGACAAACAATGAAGGAAAGCAATGATCAGTGCTAGGGCTAACCAATTAATAAGTATACAAGTGAATAAGTCAAGCATGTACATGTGAATAAGGGAAGCTCAAGTAGTCACAAACACATATGCCTTGAAGTATACACATGAATACATAGTATACACAACTTAATACAAAGTATATGCACAAATACAAGGTATACGCATGAAAATGTGTAAGTCCCAAAGTATACATTGGAACACACATAAGTCACAAAGTATACATGTAAATTGTAAAGTATACACTTGAATACACGTAACTCATATCCATTGAACCATGAATTTATAACATGCAAATATGGACACCATCAATAAAAAATATTTGTATTAACCAAATAACCATGTACGCATACATCAATATATGTTGATATAAGTATAAAATATAGGTACAAAATAGCCATATAGGCTTACGAGAATGCCATATAGGCATACAATGTCAAATATATCCAATACAAAATATGTACAAAACTGCCATGTAGGCATACAACAAAGGGCTCTAGAATCAAAAGTCATTGCTCTCAGGCTCTCAAAATAAACTCTTTCCCTTTGCTTATCGATCGGATGATGATAGGTTTGTCACTCATTTGTGTTGCACTCGAGGAGTGCTCCTGTTGCTCCTAGTACTGTTAAGTTCTTGGGTGAAGTTTTAACTATTACAATAAGAAGTAAAGACATTAATATATAAAATTACATTATAAAAAATGATATATTTAACAAACTAATCACTTACGGCCATCTCACGATCACTCTCCATGAGGGAAATATTTGCATGCCGATGTTGAGTCGTTCTCAAGCCCTGTATAAACCATCCAAATAGAAATTAAACTACGAATCAATAATGGTTTGATTTTCACTAGAACTAACATGTATAACAATGAATGTAAATTGAAATTTAGTAATTTGCCTCATACCTCCCCGGTCAGAGCCATCAAGGATTGTATAGAGGATGAAACACTGATATCCATTGCCCTCGTAACATTTGGAGGTGTTTCTGCCTCCAACATTTGAAAATAAAACAACAAATTATTCAATCACAAAAAGGTTACAATAGTGATCCACGTCATGACTTATAATGTATGAGATCTAATGAACAAAATTTTGAGTACTTATTAAACTACATATTTCTAATTATCATGCTTACTATTTTCCCTATCCATATCTTGTTTGAAAGGATGTGTTTTTAGGCTTTTACCCATAGCAGCAAGCCATTGAACCATTTGATTAAATTCTTTCATAAACATGTACAATAATTGTGGTGGCATAGAGAAGGTAGTGAACTATTTGAAAAAAATCCTCAAAATAAATGGGGTCTCGTGGTGATGGAATTCCATTACAAACAAATGCACATCATGGCATTCCATCACCATAAGACCACATTTCTTTTAGGCATTTTTTCAAAAAGTTCATTTCCTTCTCTATGGTATTATTGCTTACTATTATACTTTGATAGATATTTTTCCAAGCATCCATAGTTTGTTGGAAAGCACCTATTTTAGGCTTTTAGCCATAGCAGCAAGGAAGTGAGTAGTTTGTTAAAATGCTTTGGTGCACATGTATGAAAAATGTGGTATCATAGAAAAGGTGGTGAGTAGTTTGAATAAATGCCTCGAAGAAATGTGGTCTCATGGTGATGGAATGGAATTCCATCAACATGAGACCACATTTCTTCGAGGCATTTTTTCAAACTATTAACTGCCTTGTCTATGCTATTGCTTACTATTATGGTTTCATAGATTTTTTCCAAGCATCCATAGTTTTTCATGCAGGTGCACCTTTGCAAGCACATGCCTCCATGTGAAGTAATTGCATCACTTCTTATGTTGAATTTCTAAACAACTATATTGTAGCTGAAATTTTGTCATCTATCAACATCTAGTTATTAGTTATGGAACGTGAAGTAATTATTTGAGTTTGCATGATGTGCAATGCAAGGTAACCAATGATTGAATATTTATTTAAACTACACAAATCTCTTAAGTACAATTCATTAGTTAAACTCTTTATTCTATTACCTACATTTAGGTTTGAGTAAATCCACTAGCATTGGGAGGTGTTTCCTCAAAACCTCCAATATTACCCTGTTCAACATCCAAAATCACATATTAAAATACCATTCGTAAAAAAATGCTATTAACATGTAATAAATTTATAATTGTTTACTAGTTACATACCCCACCGATAGGTGTACTGTAGAAAAAATTAGGTTGAGGGCCGACATATCCAATCTCAACACTGTGACCTTGCAATTTAATTAAAATCATAAAACTAAATTAGTTAATCTTGCATTTCAAAATAAAAATTTAATAAATTAAATTCAATGAACATTCTAACTTTTACCTGAGTATCAATGCCATATGCATCATGCAAAATTTCAGCCACCCTCTCCATCTTCATAGTTGCATATAGATCCTATGTAGCAGCCTCTTGAGTGTCGTGGGGTCATATGAACAAGTCACCCCACAAGATTGACACACATGGGTTCAAAGGCCACCACTCGAAGACTCCCCTGGATGGTCCTGTAGAATAGGGCTAGTATGATGGATGGCACTCTGGGTCAAAGTGTTGATTTCCTGGAATGTCTCTACATCAACACTCTCCTTTGCGATGACAGGCATAACAACATCCTCAAGAGGCGGCCTAGCGAGAGCTCATCTCCCTTGTTGCATAGGATTTGGCTGTGCACCAGGCCTATCCTGAGTCAACCCCCCACCTCTCCCCTGGAAGTCCCTCATATCAAAATAATTTTGGATTTTTTTCAATATGAATTCACTGTATAGTTTCCTAAGAAAATACTGGGGGACTTCATAATTGTTGCACGGTTGGTTATCAAAGACCATGTACCACCTATCATAAAAAAGGGTTCCTAATCTCTTGGTGGTGGCACCAATGAATAGGAAACCTATTCACATTGAGGCTAAAATTTTGAGTTGTGCGTGGGTCATTGAATAATGAGCACAAATCACCTTTTGTAATTTTTAAATCCTTTACTTGTTTATATGATAGTTTATCTGCATAATATTCCCTAGCCGCATGCCTCCTATCTTGCCATCCATTTATTTGTTTGCTAATTGAATCTACATTTTTAACATATCTTTCAATGAATTTGCTAGGGTCATTCTTTCTATGGTTGAACCATTTGGATCACTCGACCTACTAATAAAATGCTTAATTTGTTTTTTGTTGTTCTCAATTTCACTCATTAAATTTTGTTGAGTGTCAGGAGGGTGTTGAGTGATTGGTGGAGGAGGTTGTTGTTGAGGTTGATTTTATTGTTGAGGATTTTTTCCTTGAGGATTTGGTTGCTCTTCTTGTTGAGGATTTTGAGGGTTTGCAGGTTCATTTGCATCTCCTACAAATTCAAAAAAAATAATCAAATATAACCTAAAACTAACAAAATCAACCTAAACTAAGAAATTCAAAACAAACAACAAATAATACTTACCTCTCCTACCTCTTCATTGTCATGGCGCCATCCTTGCAAAGAAATAACAACTGTTGTTGAATTTTTTTGCACAATACCTCCTCCTAGAACGCGAGTGTGAAAGATGGGGGTTTTGGCTGTGGGAAGAACAAAAAAATAGTCGAAATGAAAATGAATGACTTTCACTTTTTTTTTCTTTTAACATGCAATAACGCAAGAGCATTATAATGCGCTTGTGCTATGAGTTTTCAAAATTTTAAAAAAAAGTGGCCACAAAATTGCTACCCAACTTCATGCACCCACCCTTCTTGCTCTTTTCCTTTCATTTCCATTTTATAAACTCTTTTCTTTTCAGCGCCTACTCTAGGAAGCTTTTCTTTCATCATGCAACCTTTTTCATCCATTTTTGTTAGGTTAATTCATTTTCCTTTTTTTCCTGATGTCCCTCTTCTTTAGGTTTCAAAGTCAGTTTTTTACTAACTTGTCTAGCTAATCTATCCATTAGCTCATGATTACTTCTCAAGTTAGAGAGTGTAGCCAAGGAAGCTCTAGAAGGATAAGGATTAATGAAAGGTTTTTTGTGTAAAGGGAAATTTATGGATAATCCTAAATATTCTTCAAGATTATAGTCCATGTATGAATTGTTGGAAGTAGTTGGGAAATTTCTTGATAGAGAATAAGACCTTTTAGACAAGTTAGGTCTACCACTGATGGAGGCTTCAAATTTCTCAAAAAGAGTACCTTCAAGCAGAGATCTAAGATTAATGTTGGAGACTCTTCTACTCTACATTCGGGGTTTACTAGATCACAATTTATGAGATGGCATTGGAAGTCCTTGGAATCTAGGTTGTGGTTGATTTATCACATGGTCAAAATCATTCAGATATTGAATGGATCATTTGACTATCAAGTTGCTCTATAATATATATATATATATGTTTATATATATATATATACAAATACACACATAAGCATAAAATCTTAAAAATGATTAAATGATTAAATAATTAATAAATTATTTAATTATTATGGATGAAAAGAGAAAAATATAATTGTTATGAATAGAATAATTTATAAGATAATGATAAGATGAAAGATGGAAATAGGTAAGTTTCAATGTTTGTTTCTAGATAATACACCTTTACAATATAAATCTTATATCTCCAATTTTAAAAAATAAATTGTGAAAAGAAAAAGCTTTGTATTTAAAACCAACATCAATTGCCAAACACAATATTAAAACTTACAATGGTTGGGATTTGGCCCTAAAATCCATGATCACATCAAAATTATATTTTTGGATGCTAATGCTAGAATCACTATAAATGGCTCTCTATCCCTTCAATTTCCTCTTCAACGATCTATCCAACAAGGTTGTCCCCTTGCTCCTTTTTTGTATGTGCTTTCAATTGATGCCCTTGTCTATTTATTCTAGCATGCTAAAACTAATCAGCTTATCCATGGTATTTCCTTGCCTAACAATGCCACTACTCTCAACTCTCACTTTGTGGATGACAACATGCTTTTTATTCAAAACATTGTTGAAGAGATAAGTAATACGTTGGATACCCTAGATTTGTTTTGCACAATTTTTGGCTCCAAATTAGCTATGAAAAAGACAATTTATTATGTCTCACCCCAACCCCCGACCAACATGGATTCCATCTGATTGGAAAGAAATAAAACATGGAGAAATCACTAGATATTTGGGAATTCCCTTTGGGGTTGGAATTTCTCTTAAAGACATGTGGAATTGGTTCTTGAACAAGATCAAAGCTAAACTCTTGAATTGGACTAATAGATTTCTATCTATGGATGGTTGTATCCAAGTGGCCAACAAAATATTGCTTGCTAGTCATGTTTATATTTCTTCATGTTAGATGCCTTCCAAGAGTTGTTGCAATCAGCTAACACAACTAATTAGGAACTTTTTATGGGCCAAGTGGGGGAATAACAAAAAAGGGTTTCTTGTTTCTTCATGGAAACATTTTATCCAACCAAAAGACAAGGGGGGTTGGGAATTATTGATTTGTATACTCAAAGAATTTTTCTAACTACTAAATGGATTATTAGAGCTCGAGAGGGTGATGCTCCATGGAAGGAATTAGTTAAATTTCGTATTCAAACTACCTCAACTGGTCACTCTTGGGGAAATTTCAGCTAGAAAGAAAAAATCCTTTTAGCTCAATTTTTCAAAACCCATGGATCTGCCCCTTTCAATTCTATCTGGAAAGCTTGGCAGATTTCCTCTACCAAGCTAATATGGTATGATCAGTCTCTCCACCATGGCTTAAGTTTTCCTTACTCCTCTATTTGGTGGAATAGGTTGGTGCAACAAAATGATAAAACTTTAGGTGCCATTAGTAGATTTAAAGGTAAGTGTCTTCCTAAAAAAGGTATCTAAGTCTTTTGAGAGGTATGGGACTCCACCACATTCCACTAAAAATCATGTCCCAACCTTAAAGTGTAGTTTCACCTTTCTTCTTGCGATAACCTATCCTTGAAATTTAGTAGCTTGTCTATCCTGAACTGTGTTGCTTGTTGTCCTTGGATTGCCATGCTAACTTTCTAAATGATTGGTGTTGGCCTAATGCATGCACTATCTTATTTTTCCCCTATGATCCATCTACAAACAACTTCTTCCTCCTATCTCCATCACACCTCATCTTAATAAGAAATGGCATTTCTCTTTTCCTTGATCCAAGTGGAACAAACTTGGCCACCAAATTTGGAAGTCCAAAGAAGATGCTCAATCTTAGCTCCTTGCCTGGAGACTTCTTCATGTGAAACTCCCCATTGGAAACCACCTTAAATTTTCTTAGCCTCAGCCCACTTGTCCATTTTGTGATAGATTGGAGTCCATAAAACATGTTTTTTGGCTCTGCACTCATGCTAATTAATTGTGGCACTTATTTTTTACCTCTTTTCCTACTTTATTTCCTCAAATATGGACTTGGAAATCAACTCTTCTGGGTGTTTTCTTGTCTTCTAATGTCTTATCTCACACTTGTAGACAAGTGATTATCAACCAGCTCTAGAAATTTTGTTGTCTAGCCATGTTTTCTAACACCATCTTCCCTTCCCAAATTGAATTACTAATGATTTGTTCTAACTTAAGCCTTCATATTGTGAATTTGCAAAAGGTTCATCCATCCAGCAGTCTTAAGGACACATTACACAACTTGCTTCTATAGATTCACACAATTACTGATGCTAATGGGGGCTCAAATTTTTGAGTTTTCATTTTCACTTGTCTATAGTAGTTTTAGTCATCTTTGCTATTGTGGTTCAGAGAAATTCAAAGAAGGGGTCCTCAATCTCAGGCTGCTATAAGATGGACAGTGGGCTATTGGCTTCCCCAAGTCTTTTCAAGAGAACTTTCAACACTCCAGATGAGAGGAATTCTTCTAGATTATATATATTCCTTTATTTTTAATTTGATGATAATTTATGGCTCATTGTTAGTTGTTTGTGTCTTCTTTTGTTCATTGGAAACTCCTTGTTGTTGTTGTTTTACAACCATGCTACTATTTTGTTTTCACTTCTGGGTCTTTTCTTTTGTGTTGCTACTTTGAACAACCTTGTTGTTGTTCCTTCTTTAGTGTTGGGACTATGTTCTTGAGGTTCTACTTCAGCATTGTTGTTGATCATTGTAATTTTTTATTGCTTTTTATCCAATAAAAAAAATGAATATTCACCTTTGAAGTACAAAATAAAACCACTTTTCCAATCAAGCTACTTATTGACAATTTGTTTCAATTCAAATAAAATTTGAAAAAAAAATCTTAAATTTTCACTCCAACATTTAAATTGTCTTTACATGCCAAGAAAGTGGGTCTATGTTCTTCCCAAATTTGCTGAGTTTCTAGATTTATTGTAGCCCAACAAAATGTAGGATATGGGCAACAAACTTGCAGTAATGGATCAATGAAAAATTTAAACTAACTTTATACTCTCCTTCAATCACTGCCTATGTCCTTTACAAATGCTTCATAGCTTCAATCCAAAAATAGGTTTCCCACTCATAGGTAGAAGAAGGATAAATTCTATGAAACTATATTGAAAATGGTGAGCATGCACAAAGAAGAATAATCCCGCCATGATTTTGTTAAATTGATGATAGTATACTATAATAGTATAACATTGTTGACATCAAAATCCCTCTTGAAATTGGACAGTGGTTAGGATTATTAAGGCTTCCAAAGTCCATATTTAATAAAATTCTTTTTGAAAAGACATGTAATATATTTAAAAATTTACCTCAACCTCTTGGATCATGCTACACGATTTTATTGTCAAGATGCATATGTGTAGGATTACAGATTGGAGCTCTTTACATGGTACAAATTGAAAAATATAAACATAAGGCCTACATGAAAAGACATGATAAATTCATCTAACAACTTAGTGATCCTATAACCACAATTTCTACCTAAGATGAAAGTTTATGGCATTTCTAATTCTACTCAACTTTTTCATGAGTAACATGAGTAAGCATGTAGAATTTCATGAAGTAATCCACAATAAAAATAGTCCCAACAACAACATGGTGAACCTTAATTTGTAATTCCATGTCATTTGAGTAAAGGTCATTCTGAACAATGTTGTTATATATCACTAAGAATTTGCAATCAAATCATATCTTCTAAGCATTTGAAGCTTTCACTTTTATTTGACTAAAGGGTATTCTAAATAATAATGTCCTCTATATCACTAAGAGTTTGCAATCAAATCATATCTTTTGAGAGGTTCAAGCATTTATATAGAAATGACTATGTCCTATTCACTTTTATTTACCAAATTGTTGATTTCTTCCACATAAATGCTTAAAAATGTGAACTAGTAAATATCGTTTCAATAATCTAACTGTGTCTTTATCTAAAGATCATATCATTTCAATTTTATAAATAATATATGTTGCACAATATGGAATATATGAGGCATGAAATGATCCAAGTACAAGGATTGAAATTTTCAAAATAGAAAGGACTTATATGTAGCTTAATTGCTTACATGCAGGGATTAGACTAGCACTTTTGAGGATAAAATGAACATAATGTTCTAGGACATCACATGCAACAACCACAATGAACATTGAAAACCACAATAGCTCTAACAAACCATTTCTAAATTATGTAGGCTAAAGTACAAAACTATCCAAGGCTTAATTATGACATAACTAAAGTTACTCTATCAAACACAAGCATCTTCATAAATCTCAAACAAAACAATATTGATAATCTTGAAAGTAAGAGATAGATGCAAACCAAGTTAACTAAGGTATTATTGTAATGGGTTTGCAAAATTAGAATGAATATTGCAGATAAGAAATTATACCACTATTAGCTACAAGAAATTGTAAAGTATGCATATGTGATAAAGAATCTAAAATTTACTTAGAAACCCAATGATTAACAAGGTTAAAGTTTATACAACTTCAGTAGATAATGGATTTACCACAATGACTAACCAATCAAAAGAAGTATAATATTGAATAATGTGCAATATCACCTGACTTTGTATGAATGCCATTAGGCTGATATGATTATGAATTTTATTGTTAAATTTAAAGCTATGTAGAAGAAAGAAATTGCAAATTTATTCTATAAGTGGATTTCTTAATTGTGGATTGGAAGGAAAATTGTGGGCAGAGCTAACCTGATTTAACAATTGTTCACTTTGATTTAATCTAGAGCCAAATTATCCAAGCATGAAATAACTTGTAAGTAAATTTTAAACAAGTAAATTAGCATATGACTTTCCCTTCAACTATTCAAAATATGTCCATGGCTCATATGAAAAGGAATAAACCACAGAACCTTGAATCCCTTGATAGGAATTAATTTTCATTATTTGGCCAAATGAATCGATTGTACACATCCTTTAAATTACAATGTAGTTGCTTCCCTTTCATAATGGTATTAAAATCTTGAATGAAATCCACCATAGATGATGTTATTTTGGCATACTACGAATAAAACTTGAGACATCAGGGTTTTAAATATATCTATAGCATTCTTCAAATAGCATTGTAAAGTGAGGTAATGAGTATGCAATGTTTACCTTGGAACATAGAAGCCATGTTTGGAAAAGACACAGAGCAATAGACAGACAAAATTTAGGAGACATCTTTAAAAAAGAAATAGGGCAACATAATGACAATTTAGTCTGAATAGACATGATGTTTCAATAGTCTAGATCTAAATAATTTTAGCATGTTTTGGAAATAATTGTATAAATAGCTTTCAATCACTGTTTCAAATAATACTCAATGTTTTATTGTAAGAAAAATCAAATCATTAACAATATTTGTAAAATCCTTCCAGATACATAAAAGAGTTCATTTTTGTTGTTTTCTAATTAGTCATAAGTCAAGAGAAGTGATAGATTCAATGCTTTATTCATCAAAATGAGACCTTAGAAAAATTAGGAAGGTAAAGATACTTGTAGCATTACCTTGGCCTAGGCGAGATCCAAGCCCTTTAACACCAGTCCAACCCTTGAAAATTTTGTGGTAATGGTAACTTATATTTTGAAATTTAATTAGTGCTCGAAATTGCTTTCTTTAGGAGATTGTATGATTGTTAGACTTGACTTGGTACTATATTGGCCAAACTGTTCAATGGATTCTTGCTCACCTAGTTTTAAAAATCTAACTAGACCGAGGAGACCCTTGGATCGTTGATTGGTCCTCAGATATTTAAATACTTCCAAACAGGGTTTGATCCTTTTCTCTCCACTTAAAGCCAAGAACACAGGACTTGTAACCACAATCTTGGGTGAAAGACCTACTGTGTATCAAGAAATCCATGTTTTTCTTTATTTTCTTTGTTTAATAAGAAAATACTAGAGGTTCCTCTTAAGAATTAGATGAATCTCATCCTCTGCTAGACTAAATCTTGCCATACAATTAATCTTCTTTTCTAGGGTTTCAAAACTATAGCCAAAAACTACTTGTAAGGCTCTCAAAAATGCAGAGGAACCTTCCAAAATACCTACATAATTCTTCACATACTACAGTTTAGGTTTCACTTGCCTCTTGAAATCATCCATTAAAAGAGCAGGCACCATTTTGTTTGCCTAACACAAATGGAAATTTGGGCCAAATAGGTTTCTAAGATGAAGGGCTTTGGGAGTGAGAGTTTTCTAACCTAACAGTAAGCAGATTGGGGCTGCAAGATATAATATGTGGCATGTCCTTAGGAGCCAAGCCCATTTTTTTTAGGAACCCCATCCTAGCCTTTAGGGTATGAATGGTTTATCTAGTGATGTGATCAGATTTGTTTCTCAATAGGGTCGGTTTTCTTCTAATGAGTTTTGTTATCTGAGAAGAAGAAAACCCGCATTCTTTTGTTAAAAAATGAATTGAATGAGGGTGAGGAAGGAGATGATGATAAAGAAGAAAGTGGTAATAATGGTCTAAGTGTAAAGGATGGAGGATATAATGAGATTGTTAAAAGGAGTCATGTCAAACATCTCACTGAATGATCAATGTATTTTGAAAACAATACTACCATCGTATTTAATGGAAAAAAGAGCACTAGAGAATGACTGTAACTTTCGGTAACTAGAGGTGCTTAAAGACATTTGATCCATAATGTCTATGCAATCACCAAAATGCACATTCAACGATATTTATTAATTAATTGAAAATCAGAAATAGAACTTATTTTTTATTTTCAATTAATTACGCAAAGAGGGTATTACAATGGCATCCACCAAAAAGCAATGTGTAAGGAAAAACTCTTTAGCTAGAAATTGATGTTCGAATGACATGCAACTCCATATCAACTCTTAAATATTATCTTCTTATCATTTGAAAAAAAAAAAAAACGTAGTCATTATTGTTAACTTCCTAAAATAAATTTAAAAAACAATTTTCTTTTTATGAAAGCTATCAGTTTTGTTCGAGATTCTGCTTTTTTATTTTTTTAAATATTTTCAATAAAACTTAAATATTATTTTAAATATATTTTAATTTTTTTTTTTTCGCTTTCAGATTTTACAATTTAAAATAGCATTCAATTAAGGTTAGGATTAGAGTTTTGATTAGAGAAAAATGATGAAAATAGGCACCTCGAAAAGGATAACCCTTGATGTATTTTATATATATTAATATTTAATATATGTATGCTAGTTAATAATTACAGTCAAATATGCATTATGTTGGTTGGGTAAACATCATTCATTTAATTGAAGGTTTCTTCTTCTAGGATTAGATTATATTGGCACACATCTCAAGAAAGATGATTAAATTTTTTTCCTAAAAGTCCTTTTATCCGATGGTAAAAATTCTACACTAACACTTCATTTTTTAAGAATCTAATCTTATATTATCTTCATACGCTTTTAAGATGGGTTTCAATATATAATTTTGTTTTAATTTATACATTAGTGTGTTGTATAAAAGAAAAAATATTAATTCAATGAACAATTCACATCAACATATTGCATTAGAAACTTACATCGTTGTGTTAATTTAGCAAAAATTAAGTCATATTTTTTGTATTTCTAAACATTGTTTCAAATCGTTAAATTGGATCTAAGGGCTTGACGTTAAGAGAAATTCCTTGGTTAGAAATCTCCCAAAAGAAATTATAGAAACCAATTATTTTTCAAGCAAAGGTTCTAGAAATCAAGGTGAGTAGATTCTAGACATCAAAAAATGTGTAAATCATTTTCATAATTACAAAGCAAATCCATAGGTCAAGTTCATTTATGTAGGTGTCAAGCACATTTTTGACCTAAAATAGGGAACAAAATATGTAGTCATCTAGTATTTTTGTATTACTATAATTGAAGCTAATTATTTGTTCCCACCTCTATCATTTTCAAAAGCATATTTAGCATTTATATTATCTCAACTAATTAATCTAGATATCCATGTTAATTATTGTGTATTTACCTTTATTTATCCTAGATCATTTGAAAGGTTATTTTTATTTCATTTCATTTTAGTGAACTTGATCAATCTTACACCCTCTTAGCTCTTGCCCTTTAGGTTTTATTTCTAATTTTAATTTCTAGATATGAGTATTTTTTAATTTTCTACCTCGTATATCAAATCCTTCCCTTGTGCCATACCTTTTATCTTTTCAAGGTTTGTGTGTTGTACTTATGCCAATGTATCGCCATCTTCATAATCTCTCTTTGAAAAGAAGCCTTCATTTAAATACTATAATCAATGACCAAGAATCGAGTTTAAAATGGAATGTTTAAAATTTTGATTAATCATTATGAAGAGTAACTTTTGATCACGAGGGACAACTAGAAACATGGTTATGCAAGAAATTTTCTTTGATTAGTGGTAAAATAGGTTTTGAAAGGACCTAAAACCCTTTACAAACAGGTTTTGAAGGGACTCAAAACCCTTTCTAAAAGAATACTACCAAAGATAAACCAAAGACAAACTCAAAAAAATATTTTCTAAGTCAAGAAAGACAAGTGTTGGTGTGAATAAATGTCTTGTACCTAGCTAATTCACTCACTAGGTAACTAGGGGACATATTCACATGTTAAGTTTACTTAGGATATAAGATTCTTTCTAGAAGTCTTAGTTGGCTTATCTAGAACTTATCTTATCTAGCTAATGTTGCTTGATTCCTAGGTGATTAGTTTGTCATAGGAGTAAGACACTTGTCATGATCTTGTCTAATCCTATCTCTCTACCTTTCCTTTATAAGCAAGGTATCTCATGTACATTTGCATCAACTCAACCATTATTCAATCTTGCATTATGAAGCAATATTTCTTGTTATTCTCTCTCTTGTGGAAGTGGTTTTGATCTAGCAATTGTTCTTGGGAGTGTTGGGGAGTCACCATGTACTCCCACATGGTATCAGAGCTCTCCTAGTGTTGTAGATTCCTTCCTAGATATGAGGGTTCATGTTGGATTGAATATTTTTTTGCATGCAGATTGGGGTTTCAAGGACCTCGTGGTTGAGATCAAGTGGCCACGTAGATGAATTTTGACTGTAAATTTTACTATTTTGGGTAAAGTTGTTTTTGAGGAAAAAAATTTTGCTGGGACAACCTCTCAAGCGGTACAATTTTTATATTTTTGCAAAAAATATTTTTTGCGGTTATTGTATTAATTTTTGGGGAAAATTTTTTCTATATTCGGGAAAAGATTTTATATTGTCAGGCATATTAATCTTCTCGGTGGATACAAATATCTGTGGAAGTTTGTTTTGTTTTAGATGGCATTAACTGTTATTGGTAGGGTTGTACTTGGCATCACTGCCATCCTTGTCAACCAGTCCTCACACTATGTTGAGCCCCTATTCTTCTACCCCAATTGCTATCCTTTCTACTGGTATGAATTCTCTGTAGGGTATTTACTTTCCCATCCACTTCTTCCGATAGCACATAGATCTTTTTCATCGCAAGTACCATTATTTTTTACACTCCAGATTGGCAACATTTTTTTGTTTTCATCAGCATTCATTGCTTCCATCAGATGGTAGAGGCATCAAATCGGGTAGTCCAACGTATAGGAGGGTGATCCCACAATAGTGGTTTAAATTTTTTGGTCAAACTAGACATTTAAATAATTATTTTAACTAAATCTTCACTTTCGGGCACCTATAGCAGCTAAACCGTGAGGAATTTGAAGATGATGCAAACTAGAGTTTCATGAAATTTTTTCTATAGATTCTAAATATATATTTTTCAAAAATTTTGGAATCAGATTGCACTTCTTTTTCCATCTCCCTCGAAAACTAGTTTTTTTTCAAAAAATAGCATTTTAAAAAAGTGACGCTCACCGTATAACGCATAACTTTTTTTCCATGAAGGATAAAATTATAATTCTTTTGAATTTAGATTTGTAACTCCAATATCTAGTGCTTCCACTTCGTTAGATAGTTTTTTATTTAATATTTTTTCTTCAATCAAGTTTCAAAGTCAAACCAATTACAATTCAAACATAGCGCAACCGTATAACGTGTAACTTTTTTTTGGATGTATTGAAATTCAATTTTTTTTGTTGGATCAAGGACTTCAATATCTAGTGCACTCATATTGTTCAAATTTTTTTTTTGATAATCTTCTATTTTTCCACATGTGTAAAACATAGACCTTGATTTTCGGTGAAAAACCTACATTCACAAGAAATAAAAAATAAATATAATAATCAAATTAAATTTAATTACAATTATACTTTTTTGGAAGCTTATAATAAGGACTACATACTTACAAAAAATAAATTTTAAATGAATTCATTTGATCCTCCAAAAGGTAAATCAAAAATGGTTTTTTATCAGCATTTTGATAGGTGTAGAGGAGGCTCCGTTATAGGTATTGTTTAAAACTAGCGGGGTTCTATCCAAGGGGGCTTGGTATAAAGTTGTTTGATCCAACCCTCTTCAATTGGAATCCTTTAAATGAAAATTTTCAAGGCTTAAATCATTATATTTTCTAAAATTATGTGATTTCAACAAAAATCAAGATCTCCCAGAAAGTGTAAACCACTATTGTGGCAGCACCCAGGGTCTTCCATCGGCGTACATCCTCAACTAGTTGTCCTATCAGCGGTACCATAGGTGTGTTTTCCTTGGCTGTTGTCATCATCATTCCATCTCATATCTGTCGGGTATTGTTCTAGCCTTCACAGACTTCGGTCACATTCACTTCAATGGTACGTAGGTAAAGGCTTGTTTGTTGGCCTGTGTTATATTAAAAAATTTCATTTAAATTTTTTTTTGACAAGAAAGCTGACAATATTGTATTAAATATTATTTTTTAAAACCTACTTTTACATTGAGGTCAACAGTAATTTTCTAATAGCGATGGTGTATTTAATCTTGTAGCGGTCGGTCATATGAATGACCATAGACTTATTTGAGCCCCAAACGCACATTTTTTGTGCCTATTTTTCCCCCCAAGTGCCTTCTTATAGGCCTTTTTTTCATTTTTTCATAATTTTTGCAAACGAAGGCCATTTTTTAGAAACAAAATATCACTGAAAAGCTGAGAAGTTCAACTTTTTAGTGGTGCTGCTTTTTGCAAAAATTTTGCAGTTTTGTACAATTTTTTCTAGGTTGAAGCCCAATCATCATTTTTTGCCTCCAATCTCATATTCTTTTTGCTCTGGACTCCAATTTCCCCAAATTTATGGTATTTGGAAGGCATTCAGGAGCACTTTATTTCTACTCATGCACTTTTTGCAGATTTGTTTCCAAATTTTCATGATTTCAGTTTGAAGTTGATTTGGTAGTTTGGATACATTGTTGTAAATTTGTAAAAAAGTTATAATTTGTTTGGGACAATGGGGTTAATCTAAACTTGTATTGAGAAGGGAATTTTTTGTTCCTCTATTGTAATATCTGATTGTATCATGGATTTTCCAAAAGTTGTATATCTAACTCCGTATAACTATCATGAATGGAGATCTCAAATGGAGTTGTTATTGTTAAAATTGATATTGCAAAGGATAACATTTGGTCAAGATTCAGAACCCATAGGATCTAAAGAGAGAATAAAATGGCTTGATAGAAGGGATGGAGCTCTTGGTACTCTTCTTTTGTCCATTTCTCCATATCTTAGATATCATGTTGCATCATGCACACATCCTAATCAAGTTTGGTATACTTTAGAGAGTCTCTTTGGTAAGACAGATAAGATGAGGAAATTTAAGTTGGAGAATGAACTAATGGGTCTTAATCCTTCAAAATTTAACAATATCCAAGACTTCTTCTCTAAGCTCAATTCTCTAAGTTTACAATTATCTAATTGTGGGGTCACTAAAGAGGATGAATAGTTGATTCTTTCTATTCTTGCTAAGCTTGGTCCTAATTATTCAGTGTTTGTTTCTACATTCTATGCTACAATGGATGCCCTTGGAAATTCATACAAAATTCCTTCTCTTGATGAATTTTCAGCTCATCTCACAAGGGATACAAATGCTTCAAGTGGAAAAGGTAAGAAGAAGAATAGGACTCCCAAGTCTAATGAGTAAGGTAAAGATTCTCCTTCACAATGAACTCCTGAGTCTACAACCTCTTCAAAAGAGGAATCATCTAAAATGAAGTTCAAATGTGCATATTGCAAAATCATAGGACATGATGAGTATAGATGTTATAATAAGAAGATTGATGAACTCACACACCTTCTTCAAAAGAATAACATTCAACTACCCTCATCATTTTCTTCTACTTCTTCTTCAGTATCATAATTGGAAACCCCCTCATCATCATCACAGTTAGAGAACACATGATCTACATCTGGGCTACACAAAATGAAAGGACAAGCACTCTTGGCCTCTACAAGTCATGAATCTGATAGATGGATTCTTGATTTAGGAGCATCTCATCATATGACATCTTCTATGGATATGTTCTCTTCTTTTGAGCCTTGTAATTCACCTCATATTTTGATGGGTAACAATACCTATATGAAGGTAAGTGGGAAGGGTTCTATTGATATGGGGAAGATAATTTCAATGATGTACTTTATGTTCCTTCCTTGTCCACTAATCTCCTTTCTATTTATCAAATTACTCATGGGGGTCAAGGTAAAATAGTTGAGTTCACTCCTAATAGGGTGTACATAAGGGACTTGGAGACTAGGGATATTGTTGCTATCAAGATGGTTGATCATTCATCTCATGTGTATTCCTTTTCATATTTTACTTCAAAAGATGATAATGTTCCTTTGACTACATCACACACTCCATTGAGTGTGAACCATGTTTGTGAGGATAAGTTTGGTCATCTACACCTTGGTATTGTAGAGACCAGTGCTGAGCTTCCTACTCCTCCACCTCCTACTTCTTCAGCCATTGATGCTTCTATTCAACAGGATGATCATAATTTTTTAGATCTTTCTTTGTGGGATGAATATTTGACAGGTATCTCTAACTTGCTCATGGAGTCTCATAATGCAGATTTGGAGGACACACTTGAGGGGATTTCTCTCTTCTTTGATGACAGTTTCAGCACAACTGTAACACCATCTGCTTTGTCTTTGGATATTGAGATTCATGAGTCTCCTCCTTCACTTGATTTTTCATGTTTCTTGGTTGAGTTTGACCATGATGATCTATTGTGATTTATTCAAGCTTGGAGGATCCTCATCAATTTTCAGAGGCATTCATCCTTCCTCCTTTCAGTTGGACATGGAGTGGCTTCTACATCAGCTTATGGATTTTTTTTTTCCTAAGGGAAGATATGTTGCTTGCATACATTGTATCATCTCTTTTTTTTAGGAATTCTTCATCATGGGGGTATATACTTCCCTCTTATGGGGGGGTCATTGATTGTATATACGTGATGGATGTAGTCCATGGGGGTATCATCGAGTCCTCCATACATCATGTTTTTTTTTTTTTCTCTTTTGGAGAGGATTTTTGTCCCACAATAAGCACCAACCAAAAGCTAAAAATAAACCTTACGATGCCTCCTAAAGATATAGAAAATAGATCACATCATCCACCTTAACTCTCCACCTCAATAGGAGAGAAAGAGGAAAAATACAAAAAAAGGGTAACATGAGTCCCCTTACACCTTTGCCACATGTATCTATCAAAACACTTTCCACCTCAATAGGAGAAAAATCCACCTTAATAGGAGTCACAAGAGAGGGAACCAACTAGAGCAGAAGTGAACTGACAACCACACCCACAAGAACAAGCTTCATCTCTATAAGAGAGATCTCTAGCTCAATAGGAGAAACAAATTTTGGAACCAAGAAGAGAGTAAACAAACCAACAAAAAGGGTAGCATAAGCTCCCTTTAACAATGAGAATACCTAGGCCTTTAGAAAATACGTTGAGCATAGCCCAACCAACAAAACAAATCCAAAAAAGGGCGGAAAACACTCACTTAGTCAACTTTAGCAAAAATGCTAGGAAAATGACATCCTCCAAAATCTAAAACACTAAGTAGAAGACGAATTGTAGCAAAAAATATCGAACCCTAGGGTTAAAGCACAAATTTTTGTTACACTTTTAGCCAGCTTATTAGCACAACTGAATTTAAGTATTTCTAACTAAAAATCAATTTTGGTCAAGCATATGATCTAGTAAGATTCATTCTAGCTAAGTTTGATACTTCCACAACTTTTTCAACTAAAATTGTTGCCTAAAAATATATAGAGCAATACTTTGAGTCCTATTTACCAAAAAAATAAAATTATTTGAAAAAATTGAAGTTTCAATAACTCATACTAATGTAAATAACATTTTTTTTTAAATATAAAAATACCCATTTGTAGATCCATAAGTGTAGTTTTCAAAAATATATTTATTTTAATAATTTAATTATTATTTATATTATATTTTTATTTTTTACTAAAAGTAGGTTATCAACACAAAATATTAGGTTGATTACCATGCCAAGGAAAAATATTAAAACATATTAAATTTTTTGAAAAAATATGATGCACTAGATAAAAGAATCTATTTCAAGATGGTATATTTTTTTTTCCATTTTAGATAAATATTTAATATGAAAGTTGACATCCCATGAAAACAACTTTTTTTGGATTCACTCACATTTTAATATTTATTTAAAAATATATATATTTATCAACAATGGAAAAAATATATCCATGCACTAAAGTTTCAAGTTATAAATACACAAAAAAATTGAAAGAAAAAAATAAAATTTACTATAAAAAGTTTGACGTCTCATGCAACTTCATTTTTCAACATTTTATTAGCAATTAAATTATAGTGTTAATTTATTAAAAACTAGTTTAAAATATTTTTTTTTTTTTTTAAATACAAACATAAAATATACTAAAAATACACATTTTACTAGTTTACATCATTTCAAAATTCAAAACATATAACCACTTTTTAGGGATTCAAGTTTAAAAGTTGGATCAGTGTTGGTCGTTTCCTTTATAAAGTGTAACACAACTTTGTGCTTTTACCCCCTAACACCTTCAGAGGCATCACATACCACCCAACATCCACAAATACTTAAACTTGAAAGCACATAAATAGACATTACTATAAGAATAGGATACCTTTGAACCAAAAAAGAAAGAAAAAAAATCATCTTCCATACTAAAGTCACCATAAAAATTCATCACAAACATGGCTACATCCTTGGCTAAGAAACCTCCCACAAACACCTTCAAGGAATTGATGAAGGGGTCAGCCCCATTGCAACAAACACTGGCATAAATACCTAGAAACTAGAGATCAATAATGTCATCATCGGATAAGCCATTCAACTAGGCAACAACCAATAAAGCCATAAAAACTTATACAACCCACCTTTGCACTTTTTTAGACAAATCCCTAAAATGCCTTAAAGACAAGATGATCTAAAAAAAATATCCAAATCAAAGGCTTTGTGAACTGTAAATTTTTGGGGATAGGGGCTCTCTTACACTTCTAGGGTTTTTGTACCTAAAAGGAGAGAGGAATCCCAAAAACCTAGGTGGTTCACTAAAAAACTAATGCAAATATGACTGAAATATGCCTAAATGCAATGTTCTAAATGCAAAGAATGGATAAAATAGATTGATTACTAATACAAAACTAATAAAATGCAAGATGTTTGAAAGCACACTATGATATGTAAAATGGACTAAAGATGCAAACAAACTATAACAAAAGTTAATGAGACTACAGAGGTGCACCTAGAAACTGGAAAGTGATGGAGAGGAGCTCTAGAATCCTATAGAAATCACTGTTGAAGCCAACTAGGACACTTACGCCAAGTTGGGTGGCTTACTCCTATTTCATGGAAATTTTGTCAGAACAAGTTTCAGGGAATTGGGTACTCAGAACTATAGAATACACTTTTCAGGCCTGGGAGTGGGAATAATTCACCATAGATGGTGACTTAGTCCACTTTTGAATCTCAAGAAATTCGGGACGGGAATTTGTAGTCCCCAATCTGTACTTCTATTTATGTTAGGTGTCTGGGTCCAAATTTGTAGAATCTAATATGTAAGTGTTATCCAAGATTATTTTAGGGATTTGAACACTTTGAATGACTTTGATAAATTTTTGATGCCCTTTCACACCTTGCTCTTTGACAAATCTACACACAAGACCTGCAAACACATACAAAGAGGGGAAAAAGTGTTAAGGGTTAGTGAATAGGGGTTTTCCTTCGTCAAACCCTAGTTTGGTAATTAAACCAAATGGAATGAAAAGAGAATGTTGAATGAAAAAAATGCAATGCTACAACTCACCAAACCCTTGAAGTAGAAATCTGAAGATGTACAAGTAATAGCTCCAATGTACTTGAAAAATGCCTAGAATGCTTGATTGAATGATTAATGGGGGCTAAAATGAGAGAGAAAACCCTATATTTATATACAATTATGTAAAATTTCCCAAAAATACAACATCACGGGCCGACCTCAAGGCTTAGAGAATAATATCCTGCTAGAATTTTGAAATAGTTTCGATTTTTGAGCCAAGTGGGAAGTCGCCCCTATTGGCAACTTGGTCCCACTTAAAAATTTTAAGTGGATGTTGGGAATTAAAGTGTATTAAATGATGTTCAATGGGATTATTCTCAAGAATACACTTAAGTAGGGCTGATAAGTGTATAAAGGGGTCATTTAAACATAAGAAAGGGTCAAATTATTGATGACAAGCCTAGAAAAGTGTGAAGTTTGTTACAACACTTTACAACACTTTGAAATAAGACTCAGTAAATGATAAAAAGGGGTTATTTAAGTGAATTATAATAATAAGATCCTAGAAAAGTTTAAAAATGTGTTACAACACTTTTACAAGGCATCATAAAGTTCTTAATGATTCACAAGACCCCAAGACCTAATGTGAATGTGTTGACCACATCACAACATTACATCAAGGAAAACTAGGCAAAAATTCACAAGAAAGACCCAAATGAGTGTGAAAATGTCCAAAGATACATTTTTCTATGCTACATTTAGCCCCCATTTTAGTGAGAGGATGAACCTTCTTCAAACTCACACTAAAGTAGCCAAACATGCATATCAAGAGGATCCAAATGCACTTATGCTGGCAAGATGAAACAACAACAAACAAGAGGGGTGATCAAGCCCCCAAAATCAAGATCTCATGGAAAACCAAACATAAGTACAAATGAACACACATGAAAATGATGATGAAAGGGAGAAAATAAAAGAGAAAGAGAGAATCAGATCAATCTTTGATTGTTTATCCAACTCAGTGTGGATCATATCTAGACTGTTTGTCTAGAAAAGGAAAATGTATACTCACTCTAAGGTGATGGAACTAATGGCTTACTGCTAGGTGAGAAGTCTTAGAAGGTGAGAAACATACAATCATGGTTGGCATGCACTCACACATATACAGGTGGCTATGGGGAAATTCATGCCTCGAAATGGGCTTCCAGCTCAGCCATACCAAAGTTATACCTCCTAATAACTTTAATAAGGTGCCACAAAATAAAATGACTTTTTGAGCTTCATGAGTCAAGCAAAGCTTTGTATGCTGAGAACTCATGAACAAACAAGATGGCACCACATGCATGCAAGCTATGTTATGCAAGGTGGTCATATAACAAATGAAAAATACAACATGAAAAGGATGTTCAAAGGAGTCTTGCTTAGTTCATGTAAGGTTTTTAACTTAGGGAACATTGTGCCTAATGTCTCCAAGAGAGGACCGATCAAAGAATAGAAAATTCACATCTTAGGGGATGAAGTGTGTCACATCAGGCCACTAAGAGGAATGTAATATTCTAATATAGATCAAGCTCATGAAGGACACTACACCCAATTTCATCCACAAAGCTACAAACACATCATATGAAGTAAGAAGGATTCACTAAGAACAAAGAAAAAGAAAAAAAAAATGCAAAAGAATAATGCCAATGTATTCACCCACTTTAAAGGAATTGCTACATACTATATTGTGAGCAATTACTTTAAAGTAGCAAATAAAAAATGAAAATAAGAAAGAAGAGATGAGAGCCAACTTGGAAATCCCTATTCCAAGTCACATGTTTCTAAGTAAGGCTATGTCATGCAAAATAAATGAAAGAAGGAAAGAGGGATTGCCCCAAAAATGAAAACACCAAACACATAAGGGATCTATGGATTTGGGGTCAATATGTTCTTTTCTGCAATGTTTTGTAAAGAGCTCAAAACTTTCATCATTCCCCAAATACATAGAATTGGAAGAATGACACAAAGAAAGTGAAAACAAAGAAAAAGAACCATTTTGGGTCAACATAGAAGAGACATAAGGTGTATCAATTCCTTGCATCGTCCCCAAAGGAAAACACAAAACAAAAGTGAAAAGAGAAAATGAAAAGGAAAAATGAAAAAGAAATCCTTTTGGGTCAACATGAAGGAGACATTACTCCCTCAATGCCTTGCATTATCCCCAAAAGGAAAACACAAGAAAAGAAAAAGATAAATGAAAAGAGAAAATAAAAAGGCCTTTTGGGTCAACATGGAAGAGACATAGGGTGCCTAAACGCTTTGCATCATCCCTAAAAGGAAGACACAAGAAAAGATAAAGATAAATTAAAAGAGAAAAGAAAAAGGCCTTTTGGCTCAACATGGAAGAGACATAGGGTGTCTCAATGCTTTGTGTCATCCCCAAAAGGAAAACAAAAGAAAAGAAAAAGATAAACAAAAAGAGAAAATAAAAAGGCCTTTTGGGTCAACATGGAAGAGAAAGAGGGTGTCTCAATGCTTTGTGTCATCCCCAAAAGGAAAACATAAAATAAAGGAGAAAATAGAAAGATAAAAAGTGAAAGAGATGCACAACATAGAGAAGAATGAAGGTACAAATAGAGGAATTGCACAAAGAGAGAAGACATCAAATAGAACATCATGGGGGATCACATTATGCACATGCAAAGAAAAAGAAAAAGAAAATGTAAGAGAATAGTAAGGAAAATGCAATTCAACCATCAAGCAAGTCATCCACCTCCCAATCATGCTCATTGGATTCAAAAGGAGATCAATTGGCTATAGGGACAAGAGCAAGTGCCAAACTAGGTGAAGTACCAGGTTCATCACTCTGCATAGGAGATATCTCAGTTAAGCTCATGGATGAGGAAAACAATGTGTTTAATTCATTATGTACTTCTTCATCAATTTTAGTTGTTTCCTCATCATCATCCAAGTTCATCACAAAAGGAGGATGAATGATAACACTCTAGGAAGAGTGCATCTCTTGTTGTGATTGTTGTATTGGGTCACTTTGTGGAAGGTAGGGAGGAGGATTGTCATGCATTAATTTTGGAAAGTGTGGATTTTTATTTTCTTTGTTTTCTTCTTCATGTAACTTGTGAGCAAGGGCATGACGTCGATACCTATGCTCCCTATCACCTCAGTTTATTTTGATTTTGTTTTGAAGTTGTGTTGGTGTAAGAGTGGGTTGATCAACCATAGGTTGCTTTTCTTCCCTAAGGGGAGGAACGGAAGAAACCATAGGAGGTTGATCAGCCACTTTCTCTTTTGCTTTTGATGCAAAGAAATAGGTTTCATACCATCAAATTTCTATATTCTTGGCAATAATCAAGTACACAACTGAAATTCTTCATTCTTGAGGCAATCTCAATCCTTTAACCTTGAGCAACATGGGCCCAACTTATACAAATGGACTACAATCTATATCAGGCTTGGTAAATGATTTCAACATGCTTAGATTCATCCCAAGAACTCATTACAACCATCCAAGTATTATACAACAATGATTTAAGGCCAACCATAAACAAACTATGTATAGCTTTGTTCAAACATCAAGAAAACCATGTTTATTTTACCACTCTCCACCAAAATGAAACACACAATCTACCATAACTCATGAAAATGAATAAATGAATCTGTTTCCTTTTAATGGTTTTTAGAACATGTAAAAACAAAACTTTTCACCAAATTTCATCACTTTTTCATGGTGGAATAAAAAGATATGAATTTTTCTTATCTGCTGGAAACCCTAGTTTCATAATTGAGTAGTCTTCACCAAAAACGTCATAAATCACTCAAAATACCATGAAAATTGATCAAACAAAGTTACAATGAAACTATATTCACATATCTAATATTCCCAATAGGTATGAGGTCTTTATTTGATCTGTACAACCCGTACCATTCTCTACAACAGCCTACGACTTGTAGAGAAAACAATCCCATAGGGTTGCAAATGGTAAATGATCATAACTTTCTCCAAACTCAATAAAAAAATTCCAAAACAATTGAAAATGAAAGCTAGTTCATTCCTCTATCAATAAAAATCAATTTCAGATATGTACACCTTCATACAAATCCGTACCATGTAAAAGAAAAGGGCAGAACATTGGAAAATTGCAGAAAAATTCATCTCTTCATTCATAAATTCTTGTTCAATCTACATTCCAACCCCCCATTCGAATTGGAGGCCCATTTTTAAGCTTGTAAAATCAAGTTATGTTCCAACCAACCTACAACTACCATTTAACAACTTTTAACAAACTTTTTAAAAAAAATCATTTAACAAGAAGAGATGTTATAACAACATTTGACAACTTTTGACAATGTTTTCATTTTTTAACTAAATGACCTTCATCAATGACTCCAAATGACTTCAAACATATATAAAATTTCTTATTAAACCTTATTACAACATTAAAACACCTAATTTAATTAATTTATATAATATGGACTCATGGAGGCTTGAATGTAACAAGGTGCTCCTGGACCATTCTCCCCTTGAAGAAAAAACTCAAGTCCCTTGAGGGAGCAAAGAGTAAAGGACTTGCAAACAGAAATGAATCTTCACTATCACCAATAATCACAAAAATTGTATCTTCATCTTAACCCATGGTTTTTTCTTCCTTGAAATTACAAACACAACAAGAAGAATGTATCTTCTTTCCATCTTCCCATCATGTACATGTTCAAACTCATCCACAATTTCCCTGCACCATGATTTTCCTGCAACCATAATGTCTCTATTTCTACTGTCTCAAGATAACAACAAACTTCTACATGGAGAAAAATTAAAATGCCATTAACATCATCATAAAACAATGAAGTAAACATTTCATTCTCATACCTCAGTAGCAAATCCATCCCACCTTTGTCCTCTTCTTTATCATATTTAGACATCACTCCATCATCTTCTTCTACCTTTACCATTGAATCTTCTACTACATTTGTTGTCTTCATGTCCCAAAGGTCCATTTCTTGTACATCTTCCTTCTTCTTTGTGGGAAGATCTGCTTCACTTTTTGGCTTTATAATTAGGAAGAATCCTCTTCCTCCTTCCTTCAAGGTCTTCATGAACTCCTTCTCACCCACCATCAAAACACTAGGCCCTTCATGTTTTGTCTTGTCTTCTTCTAGGAGAGGTGAGAGGTTGTAAGTTTTCCCATCCTTCACAATGGAGTATGTGTTCTTCTCCCCATAATTCTTGGTATTCCTATCAAACTTGTTTCATGTGATGTGACATGAAATGGTTGCTATCATTGTCTCTTTGTCATTTGGACGATGTAGGTGAATTGTTTGTTGTTGGTTGAGCTTGGTTGTTTGGTTCGTGTGCGGGTTGAAGCATGGTTTCATCTATGATGGGAGTTTCAGAAGTAGACGGGGATATGTTATAGAGAGACAACTCTTCTATTTTCTTGGCTTTGAATTTTTGGTAGTCTATAAAGAAGAAATCTTGTCATGGTGTTATAGGTTCCATGGGCTCAAGCCAAAGGGCTTGGAAGGAAAATTTTCCTTTGGAAGACAAAGGGTTAAAGCCGCTATGGTAGACAGTAAATATGTCATTGTCAAATGGAAACTTTAAGCATTTGTGAACAACTAAAGGGACAAATTTCATTGAGTGAAGCCATGGATGGCCTAGCCTCAAACAAAACTGGTCTGATTGTGGGATGATGGAGAATGTGACATCTAATGTTTTTGGTCCTATCTATAATGGAAGGACAATCGATCCTATCATAGGGCAAGAAAAAAAATTGTGCGTCTTCATCCATGCTTTCAGTTTGTCATAGTCATCTTGATAAAGATCATGTAATACTAAAAACTCCTTGGTGATCACGTTCTCTCCATAGGCAGGATCTATTAATATCCCATTAGTGGGCTTATCATAGATATGACTGGCTATGTAAAGAGGACCATCAGGTAGATTTTTTAGTATGTCCTTAGAGGAGAAAGTAATATCATGAGAATTCTTAGGTTGGCCCTTACGAGGGATAACATCTATCGTGCCTACCATTTCATCCATAGGATTAATATGTGTAATATGTGGAAGAGGATCATGTTATTCATCATTTGTATCAACATTCATCACATCATTCTTTGGATTTTCACTAGCTTTGACAAATGAAATATTATGTTTAGGCATTGGATTGGTGAAAATTTGAAAATTTGATTTGGAGGGCCAATAGACTTATTTCCTTGATCATTGACACCTGCAATGGGTAGATGACCAGAATCAATGAGGTCTTGCACAAGGTGTTTAAGACGCTTACAATGTTCTATGTCATGTCCATTTTAGTGATGATAATGATAATAAGCATTTGATTTAAAGCTCGGGTGTAAAGGCTTAGTAGGATCAGGTGCTTTGATGGTAGGCAAGGTAATCATTTGTTGTTGTAAAAGATAAGTCATTGTGTTATGAAGGGCATTAGGTAAAGGTGTGAATTGTCTTTTTATATTACCATAACTAAAGGGTACCATGGTTTTAACAGTAGAAACTTGGTTGTTGACTGTTGGAGTTATTTTTTGAGGAGGATTGAATTGCAAGAACCCTTTGTTTTGTTTTCTAAAAGTTTGGGAATTGTTTTGGTGTGCCAGTTTGAATTTCTCACTATGGCTAGAAGTGGACCTTGTATCATGACTACTAACCTAATTTTAATAATCACAAAGGGTAGTACACTAGTGCATGAAAGAGGGAAATTTCATCATGGTCAACTTGTCTTGAATCTTACTTTGCAAGTTTTCTATGAATATCTTTTGAAGATGTGGGTTAGGGACCTTGACATTAATTACAGAATAAAGAGATTGGTAGCGTGAGATAAAATCAATGATCTTTTTGTCGTCATGTTTCTTGCATCTCATAAAATCAACCAATATATTTTTTGAAGTCATATGAACATGGAAATGATTTATAAATGCATCAACAAGTTCATTAAATGAATGAATTGAATTGTTCAGTAAAGATGACAACCATTCCAAGGCAATATCTTTTAAAGTCCTAGGAAACATTTTTGCTAACAGTTTATCATCAAGGACAAAGTCACTACATAAGGTGGTATAGGCATTGACAAGGTTAGAAGGATATCCCTTCCCTCCATATTTATCAAATCTAGGCATCTCTACTCCTTGTGGCATCAGTTTTCACAATATTTCCAAAGACAATAGGTTGCTTCAAACATAATAGGTGGGTGGTCCATTCTGATTTTGGTTTAAGGTAGATATTTTTTTTTGCATGGAATAAATAGTTTGGAAGAGTTGTTTTATGAGAGGATCAGTATAGGTAGTATGAGGTGGAAGTGAAAGTGGTGATGGAATGTGTGTATTAGTAGGGAAAGTGAATGAAACACTTATAGGTGGTAGCATGGTAGAAGATAGATCATTCGATGTCACATAGGAACTAGGGATGCTAGTAGGAATACCCAAGGAAGGAATCACATTACTAATAGGTTGCATTGTTGTTGTGACTTGGGGAGTGGTATAGGTAGGTATGGAGGCTATTGTTGAGGGAGGAGGAATTTGAGTTCCACCTTGGTTGGTCACAATGCTTGTTGGAATTGGAGCACTAGATGCTGAATGAAGATGTTTGCCAAAAATATTAACTATGTTTTTCACAAGGTCAAGGCCTTCATCACTTTCAAGCATACAATGAATTTTTTCTATGGTTGGAATTGTAGTAGTGGAAATGTTTTCAAGGCTGAATTGGTGTTGCAGGTGTACTAAGTCCTCATGAATTTTAATTATCTTTTCTTATCAGATATCATCAGTCTTATGTTCAACATGCATCATTCCTAAATGCAAAGAGTTTCCAAGGGTATTATCCATGCCTAATGCACTATTATCAATACTAGGAGTAGTAGCTCTAGATAACCCAAGATCCACAATGAGTGTGTTATCAAGGGATTCCATGAGTCTCAAAATTCTTCTCACTAAGGTATTAGCAATAGGGCACCAAACACTCATGCAAAGGCTACTAAAGGTGAGGTGAATGCAAATGCATTGTAAACTAAGAGCAATAAAATGTTGATAACTAGAATTCCAGAAAGCAACACAGAAATGCAAAAACAACAAGCATAAATTCAAAAAATTAACCACAGCTGATAGAAAATGCAATGTAGGTTGCACAACTATACTAGGTCACCCGGGGTGGCAAATGAGTCCAGGGAGTAATTTTTTTGAAAATTTTCAAAAAAAATTAAATTGATTTTTATGCTTTTCAGATTTCTATATGTAGATAGAATATGAATATGCAGAATTTCAATGTTTTTCAATGAGTTTAAATGAAAAAATGAACTTTTCACTAATGCAATTTTGAAAACCCTAGAATGAAAATAAAGCAATGCAAAATGCAATGCAAGGTATTTCTAGGATGTAAATACACTTGAAATTAGAAAAGTGATGCTCTAAATGCAGGTTCACCAAAATGAGCCATAAATTTTTGGGGATAGGGGCTCTCTTACACTTCTAGGGTTTTTGCACCTAAAAGGAGAGAGGAATCCCAAAAACCTAGGTGGTTCACTAAAAAACTAATGCACATATGATTGAAATATGCCTAAATATAATGTTCTAAATGCAAATAATGGATAAAATAGATTGATTACTAATACAAAACTAATGAAATGCAAGATGTTTGAAAACACACTATGATATACAAAATGGACTAAAGATGCAAACAAATTGTAGCAGAAATTAATGAGACTATAGAGGTGCACCTAGAAACTGGAAAGTGATGGAGAGGAGCTCTAGAATCTTGTATAAATCACTGTTGAAGCCAACTGGGAAACTTACACCAAGCTGGGTGACTTAGTCATGTCTTGGGGAAATTCTACTGAAATAGGTTTCGGGGAATTGGGTACTCAGAATTGTAGAAAACACTTTTCAGACTTGGTCGTGGGACTAATTCACCATATATGGCAACGTATTCCACTTCTGAATCTCGATAAATTCAGGACAGAAATCTTTAGTCTCCAATATGTACTTTTGTTTCTAATAGGTTTCCGGATCTGAATCTGTAGAATCTAATATGTAAGTGTTCTCCAAGCTTCTTTTAGGGCTTTGACCACTTTGAATGACTTTGATAAATTATTGACACCTTTTCACACCTTTCTCTTTCAAAAATCTGCACACAAGACCTGTAAAACACATGCAAAGAGGGGAAAAAGTGTTAAGGGTTAGTGAATAGACCAAGGCAAACCCCAGTTTGGTAATTAAACCCTTGAAAATAAAATGGAATGAAAAGAGAATGATGAATGAACATGCAATGCTACAACTCACCAAACCATTGAAGTAGAAATCTGAATATATGCAAACTGTAATAGCTCCAATGTACTTGAAAAATGCCTAGAATGCTTGACTGAATAATTAGGAATGCTTGAGTTCTTGAATGATTGAATGGGGGTTGAAATGAGAGAGAAAACCCTATACTTATACACAATTATGTAAAATTTCCCGAAAATACAACATCACTGGTTGACCTCAAGGCTTAGAGAATAATATCCTGCCAGAATTTTGAAATAATTTTGATTTTGGAGCCAAGTGGGACTAAGTCGTCCCTATTGGCGACTTGGTCCCACTTAGCATTTTAAGTGGATGTCGGGAATTAAAGTGTATTAAATGATGTTTAACAATATTTTCTCAAAAATACACTTAAGTAGAGCCAGTAAGTGTACAAAGGGGTCATTTAAACATAAGAAAGGGTCAAATTATTGATGACAAGCCTAGAAAAGTGTGAAAGTTTGTTACAACAATTTATAACACTTTGAAATAAGACTTGGTAAATGATAAAAAAAGGGGTTATTTAAGTTAATTATAATAATAAGATCCTAGAAAAGTGAGAATATGTGTTACAACACTTCACAACACTTTTACAAGGCATCATAAAGTTATTAATGATTCACAAGCACCCAAGACCTAATGTGAATGTTTTGACCACATTATAACATTAAATCAAGGAAAACTAGGCCAAAATCCACAAGAAAGAAACAAATGAGCAAGAAAATGTCCAAAGATACATTTTTCTATGCTACAATTTGAAACTAGAGAAAGACCATAAGATAAATCATCAAGTAACAAGATCTAAGGCCCCATAACAACCAAACCATGGTAGGTTAGGCGAAAACAAAAAAGGAAGGACGTCTCCCACAGAATGGTCAGAACCATGACCGTGCCCATGGAAACATCTACACCAATAGCCACAATGGCTTCAGAAATAGAAGCAAAACACCCATATAGGTCAACTCTAGAGCATTGCTCCATCCAAGGGGAAACAACACCAATGAAGGGAGAAAAAAAGGACCAAAATGTCCCACACCAAACAACCCCTCCACGCCATCAACCTCAGATTCATAAATGACCTCACCCTCAATGACAAAATATTTGAAGCCTCAATTTGCCTCACCATCTAAATCTAGCTCATTGTCACCCACATCATTAGAGGGTTTTAAAATTACACCCCTATGCCTCCTCTCACCCATCGCCTTCACCTTCGATCATCGTTCTTTTCAACAAATGATAATCCTAGTTCTATATATGCAAGAAATTTTTATCACTATATGAATGAAGTAGATTTTAGAATAAAAAAGATTTAAAAATAGTAATTAAAATTTCTATTATAAAACCACACAAATCTCAGATGGAGTGTGAAGTATATTTTCTCACACTTCGATGAAGGTTTTTGGATGCTTGATTGTTATGTAAGCTCTTCAACAACATGATGACATGATTTAAATTGTTAAAAAATGGTTCAAATATTTTTCAAATAGCTCCCTTGAATTCTTGAGAGGATGGTGTACTTATATTTTTTTTGTGAAGATATGGATGGCCAAGATTGCTTTAATCAATCTAGAGGATTAAATATTCGATTTAGAGTTAACTATTTTGATGAAATAGTAACTCAATTAATTGATTAGTTAGCTGACTTGACTAACTAATTAACTAGCTTGATTGATCATTCAATTTGTTAGAGTAAATAGGTAATCACCTAATAATTAATTAATTATTAGGCCCCTTTTAATTTAACTATTTAAGTTAAACTTATGATTTATTTATTCATTATTAGATCAAGAGATAATAATAGATCATGTTGTTTCACTATATGAGATGAAGACACTTGTCACAATCTAATCAAATCCTCATATAGGGTTTGATTTTTTTTATTTTTCATAAGGATTATCCTTTCATTCTAATCATTCATTAAGGTTATTGTAACAATAGAATTCTTAGGTTGTTTAGAAAATTCATCTTGCTTGATCTCTTCTTTGTGATAGGATAATTGCTTGCAGGTAATTTCTGGGAGCTATGAGATTCAATCATCAACTCCAACATGGTATTAGAGCACTAGATCCAGCCTTGAGATTTTTTTTGGTGCATCCTGGAGAAAAGTAGACCTTTCCATGACATTCAAAGTGGCCAAAAACCTAAGGATTGACTATCATTTCATGAAAATATGAGAAGATAATTTTTTGGGCTTTTTTGTGGGCAAAAAATTCAAGGTTTAAAATTTTGTATAATTGTTCAGAATCTGTATGATCTTATGGATCTCTATATCATTTTGTACCATATAGGTACTGTAGACACGTAAAATATACTGATTGACATTGTGCATCTGATCCTGACTTACTAACATCGTTTCTTCCTGAATCATCCCTGGTCTAACCATTTAATCAAATTCCCCTATTTGATTAAATTCATCAATATTCATCTCTTAATTAAATAAATTATTTTATCTAATCAAGTCAATCTCTTTTGTTAATTAAATCAATCCATCTGATCTATTTATCCCTATATAATTAAATAATCAATTTATTTGATTAAATCCCTAAAGTCTATCCATTAAATTAAATAAATTAAAACCTTATTTGATTTAATCTAATACCATCTCTTTTAATTAAATAAATCAAAATCCTTATTTAATTAGCCTCTTATCATATTCCTCTCTTATTTGATTTAAATAAATCCATAAATTTGAGTCAAATAGGTCACATCATCTAATCTCCTGTTAAATTAATTAACCCTTGATTAATTTAATCTCATCTCATGTCACATCCTCTAGATAATGCAAATTGCACATGAAAATAGATTTAATTCATTTATTAAATCTCTATTTTCCTCACAAGGCATCTTTTGGAATATTCTCTCAATTTGAATTCAAAAATTCCAAGTCAACATGTACATCCAACAAGGCAATAAATTCATCTTACATGTCCTTTTCCTTGAGCAAAGTGGCATTTATTGCATTTTCCCTTCCCTCTTGCATGTCATTTCAACAAATTTGAAATTCAAATATTATGCATTTATTGGCACAAACCCCAAATCTTGCACATCCTCTATCCATTCATAGCTTGACAAGTGGCATCATATCATTGCATGAATGTTAGTCCCACATTGCTCAAATTTGGACATTCATCCATCTTGGAATTCTATAAATAAAGAGCTCATATAAACATTTCATCATCCACAATCCAAGCAAAGTTACCATGCTCAAATATCTCTTGAATTCTATCCATTATCATTGAGTCATAGCTAGGTTTTGCATATTTTTGGCTTGGAGTCTTCATTCTTCCTCAACAAAGTGGATTAATCACTTCAACATTCGAAGCTTGCATCTTAGGAATTGGGAAAGGGCCAATTTTCACATCAAATTGGCACCAATTCCCCCATGGGATCATGAGTTTGCATATTTAAATTAGGATTCAAGCTATTTCATTGTTTTTATTTGGTTCTTCATTGTTTTCTTTCCTATTTTGAGTTTGTAAATGGATTTCATGGGGAATCCTTGTTTATGCTTGAATTATCTCACTTGAGGTGTTTATTCTCTTTTTTTTGCAGGTACCAAGGCTGGGCTTCGCACATTTGGTGCTAGAAGGAGGGCTAGATATCATTATTTCTAATCTTTTCTTGAAATTTCTGCATTTTTCTTCACACACAGGAAATTCCAACGCAGGCTCATCAGCGTTGCTTTTTTGGCACCGCGGGCTCATCAGTGTCACTATTTTGACATTGTGGGCTCATCCGCGTCGCTATATGGCACCGCTTGTAACACAAACTAAGCCGCTGGACTCGTCCCGCCAAAATTTTTGAATTTTAAACTCCACCGCTAGACTCGCTGACCTGCAGAAACTTTAAAAAAATATTAAACTCTGACGCTAGACACAAACTATCACCTCCACACTTTTATTTGGGCTTAAAATTGAACAACATATTGTGCGATTGTGAGTGGGGGCTTTGTTGCGTATATTCTCTCTCCTTGTTGCCAACAAGGATTGATCGAGTTATGAATATTGTTCTTCATTTTCTTTTGTTTATCCTAGAGGTCCTACCTTGGGGAAAAAGTACTCACCCAAGGGAACAACTCAACCGGTAACACTCTAAAGCCAAGAGTATTTCCAGTCAGGATATAAATGTGGATATTGGATGAAACGCCAATATCATGCGATTGATTCAAACAAGATGGATTCAAAAGGGGACTCTTTCCGTATGGGTCAATCTCCACGAACGGAAAGTCCTTATTAAAACCCATGTGCTAGAATTTTCCAAAATCCTTTAATCTATTTGTTGGTGCAAGAACGGTCGTTCTAAAGCCACCCCACACTTTTACGGTCTTCTAGTAGAAATGGAAAACATGCCATGGGAGTTTCATGGGTGTTGATGCTTGGCTGCCCCATATAAGTGAGTGCCTTGGAGGGGAGCCAGTGGGGTCAAGCATCTAACCATTCGCTAGAGATAAGCATAGCTAGACTTGTCCAAGTGGGAATCCAACAAATATTGTCTTACACATCCATAGGATTGTACTTATTCTTGGGTTACAAAATGCATTGCTTGATCGAAAAAACCATGGAAACAAACACTTAACGTCATCCAAATTTCAAACCCTTTTGAAGAAAAATATAATTGACTCAATCCATATGTTATTTCTTTCCCTTGGGATTCACATCCTTAGAGGTTTCTAAACATTGGATTATATCTCAATTTGTCTTCTTAAGTAAACAATAGGAAACCCTTTCCTTAAGTTCATTGAATTTCCACATAACATATCTTGTGGGGTTCGAAGAAATTAAGACATTGGACATCTTAGTTTGAAAACCTAATTGAAGAAAGTGTTTTTGGTAAAATAAAGACATTAAGCAAAGCTAAGCAAAATGAACTTTCATATGTGTTGAAGACTCGTAACCCCAAAGCAAAAATCATTGGTTGGAAATCCAAAAATGAATGTTCAAATGAAATCATTTCTTGGTTACAAAGGTCTTTAGGAAGCATTTTCATGCTCTTCAATACCTAGGTCTAGACAAACAAGGTATACCTTTCTAGGTTCATCTTAGCATCAAAAAATATCAAAATCTTTTTCATCCATCCTTCAAAACATGAAAACAACATCATCTCACAAATCACCTTTTGGAAAATCTTGAAATCATCCTTAAATACTAGGTTTTGTGGAAAAATCAAAATCATCAAAATCATTGAGACCAAGTCCTTGAAAACATTTATCAAAACACCTTTGGCTAGGCATGTGTAGATGCATCCTTTTGCATATACTTATTCAAAGTTATCAAAATCATCTTGTCTAGCTTAGTGTATGTAGATGAATCCTTCTTCATATACTTAGGGAAACAATCATCTTGTTTGAATAGGTGTGGGTAGATGCATCCTTCTCCTCACACATGTTCAAATCATCATCCTTTGAACAAAACTATCCCTTAGATCATCATCCAACATATTAGGGTCTTTTTGCTCCAAATCCAAATCCAAATTAAAATCAAAATCAAGGACAAAATCTCAAATCCAAAATACAAAATCAAAATCCACAAGTCTTAAATGCCTAGTATCTCATTCAAGATTTATCAAAATCCCAAAGCATCCATATCCCTAACATCATCATCATATCATCTCCTTTGATCCTCAAGGCATCCTAAAAACTTTATACTTTGGGACATAAAATAAAGATCAATTCAAAATAATCAAGAGATTCATCTCCCATATTCTCATGGATTGATCCTTGTTTTATCGTTCTAACTAGATCTCAATACAAGAAGAGTATGGAAGCCAACAAAGAAACACCCGCTTCAAGCAATCTTAGCCAAACAAATGCAGAAATGAATCCAGCTAAATCAAGCAATCCATTGACCCTCTCATCATCGCAAAATCCACAAGAAGAAAATCAAGGAGAGGATCTTACCTTTGGAATGTCTCGCAAAGAAATGACAGAAATGCTTCAAAATCCAGAGAATCATAAAATCATCAACATCATGATGAGACTCAACCCTTCCTTATACAAGCTTGAACTAGCAAAATAAGAGGCCAAGTTTCCTTTGGATTTTGATGTGAGTACTATAGTAGATACATCTTTTCCACCAATCTCATCCACCATCCCCATTTCATCTACACCTCCATCCCAAAACATCACGCAAAACATTCCACAAATCACAACATCGTTTTCTCCAACCCAACCCAATGTCAGCAGGGGAAATACATTTCTCAATGCTCTTCAATCACATCCCCTTGTTAATAATCAAAACTTGGATGCAAACACCACATTGGAAAAAAATATACCCCAAAACCTATTACACAAGAATGTTCCTCTCACATTCCATCACGATCCATCATCATCATTTTTTCACGCAACAGCACAAACACCTCTTCTCACAAATTCACAAGAAGAGGGAGATATCTTCAGACCAGGGGGCCTATTCGACACCACGACATTTTCACAACAACTCACACCCCTCACATTTCAACCTCTTCCACCATTTCCATTATCATCTTCATCACTCATTGGTTTAGGGCTTCCTCCCCTACCAAGTATCAATCAAACCTATATCCCAACCATCAATCAAAGCATTGCACCAAACACCCAAAATTTGTCGTTGATATCGCAACAACAAATGATAAATGCACAAGCAATTGCAACAACATCAAACACCCCCATAACATCACAAAGCATGGTCTCTCAAGGGCCAATCACATCAACAACACCACTCATCACTCAAACCACCACACCAACAACACCATCCACCAATCAAATAACCAACACGACAACACCATTCACCACTACCACAAACACCATTCCAAATCCACCACCACCAACATCCACCACATCAAGTCAATATAACATGGCATTACAAGCTGTTTTTAAAAAAGGATACCAAAAATTTCAAAAACAAAAAGCCATACAACAAATTGCTCAAGCTGCACAGGTTGCCCAAGCTGCACAAGCCGCATTACAAGTGCAACAAGCCCAAGCATTATTGCAACAACAACAACAACAAGCTACCCAAGCCGCATAGGCATTTCAAGCATTACAAGCACAAAAGGTTACTCAAGCACAAACCTTATTACAAAAAAAGGAAGCCCAAGCACAAGCAGCGCAAGCTCAAATGCAAGCTCAATATCAGGCACAACAAGACAAATATCAAGCACAACTTCTCACACAAAGACAAGCAACACAATTTCAAGAATATTAGCAAGCGATAAAGCAATATCAAGAGCAGTAGGAAGCAGCAGAATTGGTAGCCCAACAACAAGCGTTGTGGGAACAATAGCAAGCACAACAACAAGCATTGTTGGAACAACAAGTGCAACAAGAAGCACAAATCTTAGTGCAACGACAACAAGATCAACAACAAGCATTGTTCATACAAAATCAAGTAGAATCCTACTTCACCCGCCAGAACATACAGATACTATCAAACAATGCACCGACCAACCCATCTATCCAACCAATGATTGAAACACCCAAAAACACTTTCATCCCACCACATGATCCACAAAATTATGTGATGACACAACTCAGGTTACTCTCGCAACAAGTGCTCGACCTTCAATCAGGGTGAACAACCAAGACACCAAGCAACTTGTGTCCCTATCCATTTGATAGGAGCCTAGAGATGAAACCATTCCCCAAGGGATTTGAAATCCTCAAATTTGACAAATATCTAGGGATGGGAAACCCTGAAGATCACATCAGGGAATTTTAGGTTCATTGCATGGAAGTCGTATATGACGATACTTATTTGATGCGGCCATTCCCTAGGAGCTTGGCAGGCCCCGCTATAGAATGGTTCTCTCGCTTGCCTTCAGGCATTAGAAAATTCCAAGAAATTAGGGACACATTCATTACGAACTACGCATGTAACATTGCAATGGATGTTAGTCTCGAAGAACTCTCGGCTCTGAAACAACGAAAGAATGAATCTTTTGCGTCATTCCTTCAACGATGGCGATCCAAGGCCAATCAGAGCAAGTGGAAAATGCCAGAACAACAACAAGTTTGCACCATCATAGCCAACCTTGAAGGCCGCTTAGCATTGCATCTCAAGGTTCAGGGCATCACCACATATGATCAATTGATCTCCAAGGCGCTTAGCATCGAAAGAGCCCTTGTGACTCAACTCACGAAATCAACATCATACAATGAATAGAAAAACAACCACCCACCATCCAATTACAATGATAAAACTCGCACGTGGGTGAGGAATAAAAATGTTACTTATGATGGTGTCGTAGATGCCAAGGTGGTCATTAGTGGTCCTCGCCAAAACACACCCGCACAACAAATCCAAACACAACATCAAAACACTCATTACACAACATATCAACCCAAAAACAATCCAACCATCAATAATCTCAATGACTAAAGGGGACCACCCCAATGCAAAAGCTATCCCAAATGAAAATACACCATTTTTGGGGAACCACTTGAAGACATAATGAAAAAGTTGATCGACGAAAAATTCATCAAGCCTCCTACATTTGAGAATTACCAAGAACTAGATGTAAAACCTCCATGGTATAACGAGAATCAACTTTGTGAATTTCAAAAAATCAAAGGCCACACCACAAACAGTTGCATGAGACTCAAAAATATCATCCAAGATCTCATTGATAAGAAAATCATAAACATGGAACAACCTATAGGAAATCAAGATCTTAAAATATATACAAAATTTGAAGCCGAATCATGGCAACAAAGGGAATAAAAATGATAAAGGGAAGGGAAGTGTAAATCATGTGTACGAAACAATCGTTGCCTCCCTAAATGAAGATTGCATGGTCATCACTATCAAGGGCGCCCATGCCAAAGACTGTGGAGTCACCACAAGAGGTGGCAAAGTCACCATCACAGGATCATCCCAACCAAATAGAGTCCCTACATCTAGATTCGTTCCTAATGGCTATAATTTCCTAGACCAACTCAAGAGAATGCCAACACACATCTCCATCATGTAATTGTTAAAAATATCATCAGCCCATAAGAAGATCCTTGAGGAAGCATTAGCCTCATCCAAGGGATTGTCCCCACAGATCTCGATGCGGAGCAATTCCAAGCTATGGTCGAAAATATCATAACGCCTAATCTCCTTACATTTTCTCACCAAGATTTCCCCACTCAACCATCTCACAACCGTGCACTTCACTTGGAATCCATTGTAAACAAGAGAAAAATCAAAATGGTCTTGGTGGATGGAGGTGCGGGTTTGAACATCTGTTCTCTCAGCCTCATCAAGCAGTCAAAAATATCAGAAGATTTCATCGACAAAGGAAAGGGCATCAGATAAGAGAATATGATGACCAAGAAAGAGTGTCTCATAGCATGATTAAACTCTCTATTCAAGTAGGGCCAACTCTCATGGAAACCACTTGTTAGGTCTTGGACCTTGACTTTCCATATAATATCCTCCTGGGACACCCATGCATCCATGTGATGAAAGCTGTAGCATCAACCTTCCACCAATGTGTGAAATTTACACATAATGGACAAGAGGTTACCATCCATGGAGATCCCGAACCATTCTCATATTGCAAAAATCTTGAGGAAAAGTATTACAAAATCCCCCAAGTGCCAAAAAATGATGAGGGCTCATCCACACCATACATCAACCCCGCCACTCTCGCATCCACTTCTGCAATAGAGACACCCACCACTCCCACCATTCCTACCATCTCCAAAATCAAGCTCATCATCCAGGAGGATGGTTGTGGAAGCTACAAGCTCCCAAACAATGCTTTTGTTATAGGAGAGTTACCACAATCTTCTAGATCATGAGGACGTCCACAAGAAAATCAAGCTTCCACATCACAAATGTATCCTGAAGACTATCCTAAATTCATAAGCTGGGGAGACCTTGGTCAAGAGGTTATTGAAGCATATCCATCTCACATGTTGTATCGAGATGAAATACTAGCAGCTAATTTACCAATGGATGAGACAAGCAAGGGCCTACAAATGATGCTCGCAATGGGCTAAAAAAGAAATCAAAGACTGGGAAAAAATGACAATGGGCTCATAATACCTATCATGCCATAGACGTGACCCATAACAAATATTGGCCTTGGATGTACCCCTCCGAGTATAACCATACGTGGCCAAATTCCTTCGGTTAGAACAGTTAATATTTCTCCTCAGCCAATACTAGCACAAGTACACTCACCAATTTTTCACAAGTAGAGACACATAACTTTATAACAGAGGCCTATATTAGTAGTGATGACGAAGATACCATGACCAATCTACCTAGGTTATTTGAAGACACCACCTTGTGTATGATTAGCACCCTCTCCTTCGAATCAGACCAACAAAATCATGAAATCCATTTAGTATATCCCCAACTGATCGACTGACCAATGAGGACCACCAATTCTCAATACATTCAAAAAATATGAGGCACTCTCAGAATTTATGGGATTGAGGGATAACATTCTAGATGGGGATCAAAAGGCAGGGTTTATAATGGAGTTGGACACACATGCCTATTACGGGGAAATGATTGAATCCTTCAGTCGCAAAAGTGAGAAACTAAGAATCATATCCAAGTCCTTGAGTGAAAACCACCTTGTGGCACTCTCTGACAAGAAAATAGTAAAAAGAAAGGACATATCCAATGGTGAAAACCTCTCTGAGGCGCCTGAGGATGAAGGATTCAATCTTCCTTTAAGGGCTATTCATCAGAAGAAGTCAGCCGTCTTGGCCAAAAAATGCAATCCTGTCAACCTAGGAACAGAGGAGACCCCACATATCACATTTTATGCGGAATCACTATTATCAGAAGAGCAAGAACTCCTAGTAGCATTTCTAAAAGAAAGACAAATAAACTTTGTATGGAGTTAGGCTGACATGCCAGGGCTTGATCCAAAGACAGTGGTTCATCATTTAGCAGTGTATCCAGAAGCAAAGTTGGTCAAACAAAAGCTTCAAAAAATGCATCCTCAAATAGCCTTATTGGTCAAAATGGAGCTGAAAAAGTTGTTAGATGCAAGATTTATCTGACCAATAGATTATCCAGAATGGGTATCAAACTTGGTACATGTTTCAAAGCCTGACAGAGCCATTAGAATCTGCACGAACTTCAGAGATTTGAACAAAGCATTTCCAAAGGATGATTTCCCACTTCCCAACATCAACATGATAGTAGACATGACAGCAAGACATGAGATGCTATCACTAATGGATGGATTTTTAGGATACAACTAGATCATGATAGCAAAAGAAGATCAACATAAGACGACTTTCACTTGTCCATGGGGGACCTACTGCTGGAACATGATGCCATTCGGCCTAAAGAATGCAGGAGCAACCTATCAAAGGGCCATGACATTAATATTCCATGACATGATTCATAAAATAGTCGAGAACTATGTCCACGAAATCCTAGAAAAATCCAGAAAAAGACAACATCATATAGCAACCCTAAGCACTATCTTTGACATAATGGAGGAATACAAAGTCAGACTAAATCCCAAGAAGTGTTTCTTCAGCGTACAATCAGGTAAATTGCTAGGATACATAGTCTCCATGAGGGGTATCAAGGTGGATCCGAAAAAAGTGAAAGCAATCCTCGAGATGGAAGCATGAAAGAAATTAAAACAACTAAGAGGTCTCCAAGTCAGACTTCAATCCATCCGACGATTCATAGCACAACTGGCAAACAAGCAGAACCCATATTCCCACCTACTCCACAAGGGAGTAGCATACAAATGGGATACAAAATTTGAAGAAGCATTTAACAAAATCAATGAATACCTACTAACACCACCAATTTTAATGCCACCTATCCCAATAAATCCATTGATCTTATATGTGTCAGCAACAGCAGTAGCCCTTGGAGCTCTTCTTGCTCAGCATGGTGAAAATGGAATGGAGAGGGCCATCTACTACATCAGCATGACAATGGTCGGTCACGAGCTAAATTACTCATTCATCGAGAAAGCTTGCCTCATAGTAGTGTTTGCATCCCAAAAATTCAGACATTACATGTTGGCACACAAGATAAAGCTCATTGTGAAAATTGATCCCCTCAAGTATCTTCTATCAAAGGCAATGCTCACGAGAAGAATGGAAAAATGGGTAATGATATTATTAGAGTATGACATCGAGTATGTAGAGTGAAAATCCATTAAGGGCTAGGTTATTGCAGATCAACTAGCGGAAGCACCCATTTATTTTGAGAATCCCCTTGTCTCAGAATTCCCAAATGAATCCATTCTTAACCTCAACGTAACTGACCATTGGAAACTATACTTCGATGGTTCATACACACAGCATGGATCAGGAGCTGGTGTCTTCTTCATCACCCCACAAGGGGATTGCATACCAAAGTCATACAAATTGGAATTTCCTTGCACTAACAATATTGCGGAATACGAGGCTTTGACTATAGGTCTCAGAATAGCAGTGCAATGGAACATCATACCTCTCAATGTGTATGGAGACTCTCAGTTGATCATAAATTAGGTCAATAATGAATATCAGACCAAGGATGACAAGCTCACTCCATACAAGAAATTGGTGGAGACTCTTAAGGAATATTTCATTGACATAACATTTGAGTAGATTCCAAGAACCAACAATAGAGCAACAGACGCCATGGCTACAATTGGGTCCCTATTAGACATCCCTCACAATGTGCCAAAATATGAATTTCTAATTGAGCAGCTTCTCGTCCCCACATTCGAGGTACTAGAATCAGAATATGTGTGTGAAATCATTGGTCTTGGCGATCCTTGGTATCATGACATCTATACATATCTTTGAATAGGAGTCATAACCGCTGACCTACCATCAAACCTAAAACGAACCTTTGTTAAAAAGGAATCCATATTTGTGATCCTAGCTGATACCCTATACCGTAGAAGACTAGAAGTAACCTTGTTATGCTGCTTAAATGTTGAGGAGGCATTAACCACTCTAACCGAAGTTCATAATGGTATATGTGGCTCACACTCGAGTGGCATGACCATCACCAAGAAACTGTCGAGGATGGGGTATTATTGGCCCACAATGGAAAGAGAAGCACATGATCATTCTAAAAAGTGTCTACAATGTCAACAACATGGGGACCTCATCCATGCTCCAGCTCAAGAGCTTCACCTGATCATCACACCATGGCCCTTTTCGCAGTGGGGACTCAATCTCATTGGAAAAATCACACCCACTTCATCCAATGGCCATAAATTCATCATAACTGCAACTGAGTACTTCACAAAGTGGGTAGAGGCCATACCCACGACATATATCACTGGGAAGCAGATCTCAAAATTCATCCTGAACTATCTCATTTGTCGTTACGGTGTCCCACAAGCCATTATCTCAGATAATGGGACACCATTCAAGAACTAGGAGGTTCGTGACTTGTGCGAGAAATTCAAAATCCATCAGCTTCTCCACCCCGTACTATCCCCAAGGCAACGGCCAAGCTGAAGCTACAAATAAAACCATCCTCAAAATCCTCAAGAAAACAGTCAATGACGTAGGTCGTGACTGGCATCTATAGCTTAATCCCACCCTTTGGGCCTATCGAACCAGCATCCACACACCCATTGGCGCCACCCCCTTCTCCCTGGTCTACAGATCAGAAGTCATACTCCCCATTGAGATTGAGCTCCCATCCCTCAGGATATCATTGCAAAACCTCATCACGGATGAAGAGTATCGAGTATCAAGGCTAAATGAGCTGGAGTTACTAGATAATAAATGAATAGATGCTTTAAATCACTTGCAAGTCTATCAGAATAGACTCAAACGAGCTACAAGAAGAAAATCAGAAGCAGGATTTTCCAAGTTGGAGAACTGGTCTTAAAAGAAAATTAGAAGAATGTCCCAAACCCAAGCAGCAAAGGAAAGTTTGAACCAAATTGGTTAGGACCTTTCATCATTACAGCAAGTTATAAATCAAGGGCATATCAGTTATCAAGACCCGAAGGGGAACCTCTGTAGGAGCCAATGAATAGCTCCCATCTCAAAAAAAATTATGCCTAAATCTTTCAGGGTATAGAACCAAAAAATTAGAAAAATCAGAAAAAGTCCTAAAAAAATGGTTACTTTGGTGAAAACCTGGCAAACAGGCGTCTTGGTGACAACAAAAAAATTAAAAAAGAAAAAAATCTAAAAAAATCAAAAAAATGATCAAAAAAATCGTCCTCTAGTGAAAACCACTTTGGTGGCACTTTGGGCAAGTACCTCGGTGAAAACCTGGCAAGCAGGTGCCTTGTGTAAATAAGCACTTTCCATCCACTAGGATCTATACAACTTGTTCAACATCATCCCTCCATCACATTTCCATCAATCCATTGCATTCAAGTCTCCATCCATCATTCATCCACTCGCATCCGCACCATAGCTTGGTCCTGTGTTTGTATCATGATCCCTCCTAGTACTACTCGATCCATCCTCAAGGTCAGTTTGTCCTGCCTTTATTGGAGTAGTCTATTACATCATGCTAGGGGCATGTTCTCATCGAATCGGACTTGTGCATGATCTTAAAGTCCTCAAATCATAAAATCCAAAAACATCAGAAAATCCAAAAATCTAAAATCATCGGAAAAGCACAAAATCCAAAAACAAGTCAAAAAGTCAATCAAAAAAGAAAAAAATGGAGACATCTTGTCGAACTACGCCGTCTCTAAGCTTGAACGTAGGAAAGGTTGATCTTTGATCATCCCACGAGACGTTTAGGTCAGTCCTTTAGGAGTCTGTCATAATAAACTGACATCTCATCATGTATATCGTCATCTGTAAATCGGTCAAGTCGTCAGTCAAACTATGTGGTCTCTGCGAATATAACGTAGGCAAGGCTAGTCTATTGACTAGCCCTCGAGACCCCTAGGATAGATCTTTAGGTTAGTCTCTTGGTCAAAATCTCAAAAAATCCCAAAAACATTAAAAAATCAAAAAATCAAAACATTTGCAAAATCTTGAAAAATACCAAAAACAGCCTCAAAACATTGCAAAAACATCAAAAACATCCAAATATTTGAAAAAATCCATTCATCTCATCTCGCTTGCACCCACAATAAACACCATCCATAATAAACTGATCATCATCCTCAATCTTTGGCAAGACAATTGGAAACAAGTCTAGCAGATTAAAAGTGAAAACTCAAAAATATCAAGTCTAAAGTCTAAGTCAGTGAGTAAGCAAGCCGGTTATCTCTTCGTATTGGTAACTCATCATTTAAATTGGTCCCATATCAATCATCCCTTAGAACACTTTGGATAAATGAAATGACGTGACACCATCCACTAACATGTCCTAGGATGAATCCTTCCTACAATGGGCATTATCTTTTGGCAATAAGTTTCGGTTATCATCCTTCAAAAACACATCCTCTTTTCGTTAGCGATATTGAAGAGCATTAGTTTGTTTGTTTACTTGGTCTTTATCTTTTGATTTATCTTATTTTTTCTCATTCCAAGGACATCTCAATGATATCCCAAAAGAGAGGATTTAGAGAAATAGGAATGGGGAAATGATCATTATCTTTTTCTTGTTGTGCCTATTGGACATCCTTGTGATATAACCTCGGCGAATACTTGCTTTGTTAGGTATGTATGGAAGAGGTCTAGGGAAACTTGTTGACTATTACAAGGATAGGTTTACCTTTCCGCGTTTTGGTCCGAGGTGTCTGAAACTTCTGAAGTACATCCTAGCAAGGTTTTTGTATGTCAGGTGTGAACAAGAATACTCCTATCTGCTTGTCAGGTCAAAGTCCATAACACTAGGTATAACGCCATCATGGTTCCCTATACCTTGATGCATCGTACCATGTGTGTTATCAAACATAATAAAATTTGGCCCTTTGAAAATCCCAATTCCTCAGCAAGTAGTTATCATCACCATCATCATCATCATTTGCATTTGCATAATCTTGTGTCTTATTGAAATCATTTCTTCTTTTCTTACTAACCATGCTAACAAGGTACTATGACAGTTGATCATCATCACCATCATCGTCATCAATCCTGCATCCACAAATCATTAGCATATCACATAAGCATATCATATAGGAAACATACACATTGCATTTTAAATCATCATATAAATAGGTTATCATAAACATTCTTCATAGATAGTCGCATCCATGTCAATGCATTTCACCCATTACATTGCATCTCATGACACTATATCAATCATTGCATAAATGTTCACTTGCATTTCATAACCATTTCATGTAAATCATTACATAAGCATGAAAAAAAGTATTCCATAATCATTTTTGCATAATCATAAGCAATAGGTATATAAGCATTTAATTCTTTAGGCGTACATACTTGCATAACATAAATGACATCATATCATCACATTACGTTCACATTACGCATCAACATATCACTTTGCATTAACATATCATTGCATTACATACATCATCAATAATTATGTTTAGGATAATAACATTTGTTATTCTAAGCATCTCATTGAACCATCCCATTACATCCATCCATAAATCATCTCATATATAAGCATATTCCACACATCATTGCATATATAATAGATCATCTCATTTTACATATTAAAACCCATATCACATATTGCATTATCATAAATAAATCATCACATTTGCATGTCATAATCATAACGCATACAACATTAGAAATAAATTCATCCATAGAAACATCATTGCAAAGCATATAGAAATAAGCCATCCATGCATAAAGGAGAACACAGTACATCGCATCAAAATTGACTCATATATATCATCAATAATGTGACTATCATAGTACAAAGAATAAATCAGATCACTGTACATATATGTCAATCAGTACAAAACGCCCATCGAGCTATAAAAAATGAGCCCATAAGGCATAAAAAGTATGATATCATCTGGATCAAGCTCAATCTCTATGAATGCTGCCCTCGCCCCTGTCACCGTGACCCTCTGGTGGTCTCTGGATAGCCCGCTCTAAGTACTCCAGGACCCAATCTGCTCTAGGTACGGTGTCATGATAAGCCTGTCGGTAGTACTCTATCTCTCAGATAGCATCCCTGTAGGATTGTACTAGCACTGTACCCTGGGAGGAGGAGGTTGTCATACTCTCGATCTGCTGCCTGCGGCCTAGCTCAATGGCTACATGTAGCTTTGCAGCATGTCTCTGCTACATAGCCTGATCCCTCTCTTCTTTGAACTGCTCCCTCTCAGCCCTCGCCTGGTCTCTCTCCGCTGTCAGCGCCTGAACCTAAGCCTACAGTTATGCAATCAGTGCATCCTGACCATCTGCCTGTCCCTATGGTTGTACCCATGGTTGCACGTGAACTTTATCCTCACCCTCGGCTCGTGGTGGTGGGACTGGCGGCTCCTATTGCTGATCCTGCATATGGACATCTCCATGACCTAGAGGGACTAGGGGCACAACTGGTGGGTCTTGTTGAATCTTGACCCTCGGTCCTCTCCCTTGTCCTCTCCCTCTGCCTCTGACCCTGCACACCTCTAGATCCTCGCCTAGAATGGTCAACCGAAGAGGAGGTCTGAATCAGTCTTTGTAGGCCTGTGTGGTCCCTAGATGTTCCAAGCCCTGATCATAAGCCTATGGTTGGGCTACCAACTACCTGAAGCTATCAACTGCCTTGGAGGTAGGAATACCATGACCCCATGACACCTATTTCATGCTACGTGCAAAGACGGCTATGTAGTCGTCATCAAGCCAATCATGCAGCTCTATGAACTGATGTTGAACGTGCCCAAGCAGATACCTCTCAATCATCGTTTGCTCGCACCCCTACATATATCGATCTTAGTGGCAATAAAAGAGTTGAGCAGCATCGTTGGCCCATCCGGGCCGACCAAGGTATGGATGCCAAGTAAAGACAAGCATCTCGTCTAGGACCTGCCTCCAGTAGGGCATCCCATGCTCACCAGTGTGTATGAAGGACACACCGCCTCTATATCGTACCATGAGGGCATCCTCTACCCCCATTGGAACTGGAACGATGTGTGGATGTAGCACAAAAATGTGCTTCCATGCCCAGACATAAAGTAGTGTCATCCCAGCCCCCAACACTCTGCCATCCATGTATACGTACTCGTGAAGGTCCCTGTAAATCGAAGCCAGAAAGACAAGCCCCCATGTGAAGCGAACTGGCCTGTCTCAAACCATCCGCTCCTAGCAATAACCCTAGCTGAGACTGAAGTATCACTCTCATCTGTCTGGGGCAACCAGACCCAAAATGATCCCTACAAGCACCCAATGAAAGGGAGGTACGATGACCCTGTATCTCTCTAACTCAATCTGTCCCTCGCAGTAAATGATGTCCTATGTGCCAAGGACTCTGATGCAGGACTCGTGACCCTTGTCCATATCATAGATCACCCAATGACCATGAATGGACAATCGTAGAATCTGCCAAATGTCCTCCAAGGTGACGGTGGCCTCACCAGTGAGGAGGTGAAACGATGATGTCTCACTATGCCACCTCTCAGCCAGCGCTGACAGCATCCCTAGGTGAGTGCGCACGAGCGCTGCGTACGCAATATGCCATAATCCTACAGCTCTCAGTCGATCCTAGTCACTATCGCTTAGATCACATAAGATGCTCACCAAATCTCATGACCGGTGCTCCCGAGAGTAGAGCTCCCTCGACCCATCCTACATCAAAGAATGTCACCATGTTAAAATTTTTGAAAAATTCTTGGTCGAACGCTCCAAGCTCGTCTCCAGCGGCGCAGTTTGTGAAGGCATCGCAGTTTGATTTTACTCAAACTTCGACACTTCAGCCCAAAAAGAGCCAAATGGCACCACCACAGTGCACTTTATCCTCCTGTGTCGCAGTTTGCATGAAAAGGGCGCCACCGCGGTGCACTTTACCCAAACCGGCCCGTCGAGCCCGAGCCTAGTGTCAGAGTTTCTAAACTCAGAACTACACCGCTACGACACTAAATAGCACTGCTGCAGTGCAAAACGGCCTGGCGCGGCACAGTTTAAATGTTGAGCGATGCTATATAGCACCGCTAGAGGCGAGCTCCTCTTTTAAAGTAGTAATTAATTCATTAAATGAAAAAGCGAAGCTTTAGTAAGGGTCACATACCGATGCCCTAATGCCAGGTGGCCGCTAGTATGTCTGAACTCGGTCTGAAATGTGTAGGGGAAGCTATCATTGTGCCATATCACCGGAGAGTCAGAGCTCGAATCTCAATTTTGCTAGCGGAGGTGGGTGAAAATGACTTGAAAGTGACCCCTCGGGCCCCTTTTAAGCCTAAAAATTAGGGTTTTTTAACCCTAAATGGCTGTCCTGCTAGGGTTTTGGACCCTCAAACCTGTTTTTGTTTGTTTGACGCTTTTTTTTCATTTTTTATTGCATTTAGACACATTTTAGCCTCTCGGACCCCTTTCAGACCTATATGATTCTTTGTCACCTTTTTTCGCGAGATCACCCAAAAAATTAAATTTTTCGTCTGATCTCTTGAGGGGGAATTATATTGGCATATTCTCTCGCCAAGTAGCACTAGGGCAAGTTCTTAAATATCAAAATTTTGGCTTTGATCGAGATCGTTTATTCTTTGAACCAATGCAACGAGTGCATTGCTTCAAAGAGGGGCAAAATGTAGACACGTAAAATATATTGATTGACATCGTGCATCTGATCCTGACTTACTAACATCGTTTCTTCCTTAATCATCCCTCGGTCTAACCATTTAATCAAATTCCCCTATCTGATTAAATTCTTCAATATTCGTCTCTTAATTAAATAAATTATTTTATCTAATCAAGTCAATCTCTTTTGTTAATTAAATCAATCCATCTGATCTAATTATCCCTATTTAATTAAATAATCAATTTATTTGATTAAATCCCTAAAGTCTATCCATTAAATTAAATAAATTAAAACCTTATTTGATTTAATCTAATACCATCCCTTTTAATTAAATAAATCAAAATCCTTATTTAATTAGCCTCTTATCATATTCCTCTCTTATTTGATTTAAATAAATCCATAAATTTGAGTCAAATAGGTCACATCATCTAATCTCCTGTTAAATTAATTAACCCTTGATTAATTTAATCTCATCTCATGTCACATCCTCTAGATAATGCAATTGCACATGAAAATAGATTTAATTCATTTATTAAATCTCTATTTTCCTCACAAGGCATCTTTTGGAATATTCTCTCAATTTGAATTCAAAAATTCCAAGTCAACATGTACATCCAACAAGGCAATAAATTCATCTTACATGTCCTTTGCCTTGAGCCAAGAAGCATTTATTGCATTTTCCCTTCCCTCTTGCATGTCATTTCAACAAATTTGAAATTCAAATATTATGCATTTATTGACACAAACCCCAAATCTTGCACATCCTCTATCCATTCATAGCTTGACAAGTGGCATCATATCATTGGATGAATGTTAGTCCCACATTGCTCAAATTTGGACATTCATCTATCTTGGAATTCTATAAATAAAGAGTGCATATCCTCATTTCATCATCCACAATCCAAGCAAAGTTACCATGCTCAAATATCTCTTGAATTCTATCCATTATCATTGAGTCATAGCTAGGTTTTTCAGATTTTTGGCTTGGAGTCTTCATTCTTCTTCAACAAAGTGGATTAATCACTTCAACATTCGAAACTTGCATCTTAGGAATTGGGAAAGGGCCAATTTTCATATCAAATTGGCACCAATTCCCCCATGGGATCATGAGTTTGCATATTTAAATTAGGATTCAAGCTATTTCATTGTTTTTATTTGGTTCTTCATTGTTTTCTTTCCTATTTTGAGTTTGTAAATGGATTTCATGGGGAATCCTTTTTTATGCTTGCAATATCTAACTTGAGGTGTTTATTCTCTTTGTTTTGCAGGTACCAAGGCTGGGGTTCACATAGGTACAACTATCATTAATTCATAGGTTTGCAATAAAAAATTCCATCAACACAAAAAAAAAGATGAAACTTTTTTCAAAAATTAGCAATTTTATTAATTTTAGCAATGTACAAAATATGTCAGTGTACATTTTCCTACACATGCATTCACTAGGATGATGTCAATAATTTTATTGTCGCTCATGATATTTTTTCATCAATTTTCATCAGTTGATATTTTATCTCGACAATCATTGAATAGTCATCATTGCTCAACCCTTTGGCCACTTGGTGAGCAATGCTACCACCTCAAACACCTTTAGAGAAGCCTCCCATCCCCTATATGCTAGTACATGGTCCTATCTACAATGAGGATTTAAGCACCTAACATCATCCCTCAATGTTGCAGTCGGTCATGCATGCGACCAAGCACTATGTTTTTAGCCCCTATTTTCCTTAGAAGTCAAATTGAGCAAGTTTTACAAAATCAAGTATAACTTGGGATTTCAATCTCTAATTTTTGTGAATCATATACCATTGGAAAGATAATTTTGAGCCCAATCTATTGGTGCTACCTTTTTTCCATATTATTCTCTTGGATATTTGTACAAACCTTTGAAGTTAGGTCAAGCTATTTTCACTCAGAGTGTCATAAACTTTGACTTGGATATTTGATTTTTATGATTCGAACCTATTTTTATAAAGAATAACCAATTACTTCAATTAGTTATTAGGTTTTATTTTTTGGTTATTTTCTTAAAAAACATGCAAAAAGGTTAATTTTTTGGGATCAAAGGAGAGATTTATTGAATTGTGAGGATATATACTATTATTTGTCTTCAATTTTCTATAATTTATTATTAAAATGTCATGAATCTGAAAGGAAAATGATTAACTCGGAAATCCTTTCGAGAACCAATATGCACGTTTAGTATCTTATGTTTCTCTTGATGCAAGCACATACTACTATGTCTTAAAGTAGAAACAAACACAAATTAATTTCCATCACATTAACCCTTAGAGGAAATTTAATATAGTTTGCATATCTATGAAAATTTTAGTAGCATAATGACATGTTAATTAACATTTCAAGTATGAGAAAGAAGAAAGATAGAAAAAAGAGAAAAAACACTAATGATATATGTGGGGAAAACACTTTCGGGTAAAAAAACCACACCCAAAAGCATCAAACCAGTGTATTATCAATAACAAAGCAGTTACAATACAATAAAATAGTTTATACTCTTTCAAGTGTCTTTACACTTGCAGGCTCACAACCTTAACATGGAAATTACATCTTTCTCTTTTGGAGAAAATCTGACAACATAACCCTAGAATAATTTTTTCCTCTCATAAAGTAATAAAAATGTTTCATATCTATAAACCTCTATCATGGGCACTCAGTAATGTCATGTGTCATCTCCATATTCTCTGCATGCATACAAACTAAAATAAAGAACATGCACAAGTCCAAACTGTCTAAAAAGCAACCTACCAAACATGCAACAACATGCACCAACATATTTTACCTCTAATAAAAAACAACATGCACCAACATCCTAGGATTCCAACTTAATATTTTATGCAAATATTAAGTCACCTTGACGTGTATGAAATTCCACTTGAGAAAATATAGCCACCTACCAATTTTGAACTCCCATTTGACTTCTAGTCTCTTTGAGTGGTTTTCATAGTCTTGTTTAGCAACTTTCTAAAATCCCACCAAGTGATAACTAAAAAAAAATGACACACCTTTGAGAGGGTTTCACAAACACCTCTTTCCAATTGAGCACCCAAGTGACAAGTGGCATAATTTTGTGCTCTCCACCAAACTTGTAGGAAGCCAACTTGTAATTAGGTCCCATAAAGTGTTATAGCAACTTAAAAACATATCAATTAGGATTTAATTAATAAAATATGAAGCAAGGAGACTAATTGAATTAATTAAATAATCTTGGGAATCTCTAAGGTTGAGACACATTAATCCCAACATGATCCAATCCATATCTCTCCACTCACACCATACAACTATTATGGTGGAAAAAATAAATGGAGATACATAATTTGAAGAAGCAAGGGTTATGTAACCATGGGTACATAAATTGAACCTATACAAGTTGTAGGGAAGAGAAAATGGTGTAACAGGTGTGATGAGGCTTTTGGGACATTGTGCATGTCTATGTCTCCTAATTTTCTCTTTCATGTTGAATCTTAAACCAAACCCAATCAGATTTGGACTCAATTGGAGTCCTTGTTTGGGAAGGATACCTTGAGATGATTTTAGTTGAACCATGAACTTATCAGTTTGAATCCTTTATATTTTGACATGATTTAGGACTTCACCACACTCAAGTCTCTCAAATTACAGTTGACATAGTGTGCTATTTACAAGCAATACTCTTAATTGATTCTATCTATCCTTACCAAGCTTGGTCTTGACTATTCAGTTATTGTTTCCACATTCTATGTCACTAGATATGCACTTGGTACTAGATTCACCATGCCTTCACTTGATGATTTTTCTAAATTAATCACTAGGGAGTAGGTAAAGTTTGTATAAATGGGATCATTGAAGTCTTCCAAACCATAGGCTCTTATTGCAACACCAAGCACCAAAGACCAAAAGGCTTCAAATGGAAAAAGGAAAGAAACAAACACATAAGGATTTAAAGAATAATGACCAAGCAAAGGATTCACATGACCATAAGATACCTTTGATTCTTCTTCCTCTTCTAAGGGGGGCTCGTTTAAGAAGGATAGACCAAAATGTGTATATTAAAAAAAGTTAGGACATGATAAGCATTAGTGTTATACAAATACTTGACCTACAGAAGAATCATATTCAGTTTCCTTCACCTACATCTTCAAACTAATCATCTTCTTCCACTTCAACAACTTCACAATAGGGTTAGCTACCATGGAATGTGTAGTAGACAAGATTAAAGGCCATGCATTCTTTGCATCTTGTTGGTGGTTCCAAATAATGTCCTAAAGTATTCTAAATATTTTCCATGTCCTTTTATCAAACACTTCAATTTTTTGGCCAAGTGACAGAGAACCACTCTCAAGATAGTTACTCTCTGCACTTCAAGCTCTACAAAACCTAGGTGGGTTTCCCTATATGGTGTTGAGTATGATTGTTAAGCAAATATTATATCACAACACCTAGAAAATTATATTCTCGGACCACCTCTATGACTAGAGTTTTTGAGAGTTTGGAAAGGTATTGATGCAACTCTAGTGGGGCATTAAGCTTATGTGTAGAGATAGAAAAAAAATGAAAATATATATATATATGATTTTAAAGGTTTTGGAACTACCTAGGGAGTGAGAGTTGCAAGGAATTGATCAGTGCCTACCATTTGGATAAAGTCACATATATCATGCATTTTATATCATAATGTTATAACATAACCTGGTGATCTATTCATTTTTTGTCACCTTATGACAATTAAATCACTATGAACCTATTATGCAACCTAATAAGGCTGAAAAAATGAAACCCTAAGAATTCACTTTAGGATTACCTGAACTTTTTCAAATGGGGCTTATCATTTAGAATTGAGACCAATTAGAATATGACATTGACTTGAAACTTGAAAGGTGATTCAACCAACCCTAGGATTTGAATTATGGGGTTTTTGGAGTGGAATGTAATGATATGACTAGCTAATACAAAAATGGTAAATTAGAGAAATCACAGACAAATTTGATATTTAAAAACAGACTAGGAAAATTGATGTGCACTTGTCATACAAATTCGAAGTTGACTTTAGATGACTAAGTCACCTAGAGAGACTATGTCCTAGTAATTGAATTTGAAATTTTTCTTCATGGTCCTTGGGTGTCTGATCAGAGGCTTCTTCCTTTTAGTTCTCGCTATCGAATCTTCATAGAATGCTTAGATAAATGAGTTTTTGTATGTTGTCAAGTTGTAGGGTTTTAAATACAACAAGCATTAAATAGTCTTCAATCTTCCTCCAATATTCTTCAAATATATAACCTGCACATTCAAAGAGAGAGGAAGGGTTGTTCCATATAGGGGATTGCCTCGGTCAAGCCCTATGTTGAAGGGTTGTAATTCAATGGTAGAGAGCTTATCCTTTTGAGGGATAGAGGCTAAATGAAAAATGAATGATAAATCAACAATGGATTACAACTTAACACCTAAACCTAATTTCCCTTGAAGGATTGAAGCCATACAAATCTCACCAAGGCTTGATTGCAATTTGGCTTGATTTTCTTGAAGACCTACAAGTGTTACTACTCACAAACAAAATGTATGCATGAATATGAATAAAATAACATAAAACTTGACATGATGCTTTTATATTGAAATGCTAAAATAAATCTGATCTTGACTGCTCTTGACTTGATCTTGAAGTGTAATAATTGCTCTCAAAAGTGTTGGAGGTTAATTATTAATTGAAATTATGACAATACTATGTATTTATATGCAAATAATCTAATTTCCCAAAAATTAGATCTTGGTAGCTGACATTTGACATTTTAACTTCAAATAATAAAATTCTAACTCCAACATATTAAAATTTGGAGGAAAAATAAGGGGACCAAGTCACCTAGTGTGATTTTTTCCTAGCCCTATTTTATAGGGTGTAAAGTGTTAGGAGAAAAATATTAAATGTTTTCTTTGGTTTTGTACATGGTTTTTCTTAATAAATGTCCAAATGGGCCATGAAATGCATAATTTAGGACATTAGATCTACAATTAGGTCCAATTACTTAAGAGGGACCAAAAAAGTGTGCAATTGTCAAGGGTGATAGTTTAAGATGCTACACAACCATACTTAGGAATCCACCTAAAACAACAACACTTTCACTATTCTCATGCAAGTATTTACACCCCTCGGGAGCTTGAATGGAAAACAAATAGAACAATAGTTTGAAAACATCAAATGTGCTTGAAGAACCTTTGTAATCCTTGATTACTTAATTCAAAATGTATTACATCTCAAAGTTGGAGATAGTTGCATAGTAGTATATAATTGCATATGTTTTAGATCATATTAAAAGAGCATTACAATTTAATGGCTAACAAATAAGGACCTTTAGTTGTTACAATTAAACCAATCTCCTCTTATAGGATCCCTTTTCTCCCCAAAAATATAACCTTTCAAAATGAATACAAACATTATATTTATAAATCAGACATAACTAAGATGAAATATGAGTTACCAAATATAACCCTAGACATAAGTGCAAATAAAAATTTGATATTTCATGTACAATAACATTTGCAAATGTGTGAAGAATTTCTTTTGACAAGTTGATCATATGTTAACATGAAAAACCTGCGGGTAGATTATAGAAGATCTCTTAAATTAGCAATTTAATATGGTAGGGAGCTTCTAAAGTGATAAAAGAGCACTATGTGCAACAATGAATGGCATTGGCACCATGAAAATAAATTTGTAATACATGGTGAAATATTAACATTGCATTACAACTCTGGGCTTGAGAAATGGTGGTTGGAGTCATTAGAAACATTGAATTTTGAGAACTATAGTGTTTAATGCAAACATAGAGAATTCCATCACATAATTCTTTGAAAAAAATTTCTATATTGTGGATGCTTGAACTTTGGACCTTTTAGATCCCTACAACAATGGTCTTGTCATTACACTGAGTGTCGATCGACATTATTTGATAATTTTGAATGTGTCATCAATTAAAATGGCATTGATGATTAACGATCATCATACACACTCATCCCATCACAAAAAACATTTGAAAGTTCTTAATGAAAGTGTGATACACTACAACCAAGTGACACAATTAGAATATGTCAAGTGGTGAGTGTCTACAGACTAGAGCAAGCTCATTGACATGCAACATAAGAGCACTTCATTGCATTTTAAAGTATCCTTAAGCTTGATGCATTTATGTTGAACTAAGGAAATGCAACCAAATGACATATGACCACGTGTAAAGTGACTCCATTCAATAGAGTGGGTGCTTCATTGTAACTTTAGATGAAATATGTCAGGAAAAAATGTTATGCAAAGATAACATGTGACAGAATGAGGAGATGATAGATCTCATTTTTTATTTTTCCTTGGATTTTTTGCTGCTATATTTTTTTGTTTATGTTATTATTACTGCTCTTGTAAAAAAAAAATTGTTGGTGACATTTTGACTTGGTTCTCTACAGTTTATAATTGCATTTTATTCTTTCTATCTTGTATTTTCTTAATATATAAAAAAAATGCAATAGAGCTATTACTTTTTAGGTAGAGTGCAATAGACACAAAACTACAATATGAAGGAAGGGTACAATCAAATGAGGTGGTGACAGGTGTCAGCATGTACTGGTGTCACAATTGTGAATAGTGATGGGAGACCCTAAACCTCGATGCATAGGGAGAACATGATGCAATCAAAAGGTAACACATAACTGACTGAGCATACCAAATGCAACTTAAGTTTTCCAAATTAGCACACACACAAATGGTTACATATGGTCACTAGGAGGAGGGGTCAGTTTTTCAAAGAGCATAAAGGATTTGACTACTCCCTTGTTAGTGACAAGATAGGTTCTAAGAACCTTTGTTAGAGCCAATAGGTGTTTTGAAAACCACTAAAATTGTCGATGTGAAATGCTTGGTCAAATTTTTATTTATTTTTTTCATTCACCAACCTTTTCCTTCAACACTATAGTTCCTCTTATTGTTGAAATAATATGTTTAGTGAACCTCTAGGTCGAAGACAACTATGGTTCTAAAAATGATTAAAAACTACGATAAAGCACTTAACTATATTTTTCTTTTTTTTTGCAAGTGCTAACAGTGACTCTAGTTAGGGAAGCATGCTTCAATGAAGCATGGTGAGCTTTCATAAAATCTTCAGGGTGTAGACCAAGTGTCAAATCTATTGCACTATAAATTTGATCATCTATAGTTTAGATCCATAGAATCTATTTTTTTTAAATTCTTAAAGGTGCATTTGATTACATTAATGTTCTAGGATTGGGCCATGCTATTGTTTCCCTTGACATTTAAGTGAATTGGAAGGAACTTAAATTTTTCTAGTTTGGGATTTTTTTGCTACACTGACCTTACCAAGGAGATTCTTTAATTTATGTATCCAAGATAGAATAATTGTTAAAGGACTCACACATGTAGCAACACCTTTCACAAGCCTATCAAAGAAAGGAGATCATGCATCAATGAGTAGAATGCATGAAGATTAGATGATCCTACAAAGATAATAATCTCATGCCTCGTCTCTTTAAAATCATATTAATTACATCATGTGTGGTAGAAACCATAAGATATGAATTAGAAGAAGATTACAAAAAAATCAAATAGTATATGAGGCTAACCATGACAGAGCTAGTGAGACTTAGGTAGCAATAGTAAGGCACTAAGATATAGTTGTGAACCTTAGAGGAGAAATTACAAGTTAGGGTACATATCACACAACAAATAGTTACATTTATGGTTAAATATATGTAGAGGTCAAGTTTAAGAGTGTGTTTTGTGCCAAAAAAGGAAATAATAAGCCACTTGAAGTACCCAACAAGGAAATAAAAATATCCAAAAATCAAGATGTCAGACTTGTGGGATTCATAGTAAATAAATATTTTTTCTAGGTATTAGTTAATTGAAGTAAAAAATGGGTAGATGGCCTTGTAGCATCATTTGGAAATCACAAACTATAAATAGTTGGGATAAGTGTTGATTACAAAATATGAGCCATGGAAAAATTTGAATGTGGTTTCCAACCATAGATCTATTGTTTTTAATACTTCTAGCTTAGTCCACACCTTCTTTGCAATCAAAAAAGGATTTTTGGTTACATGGTAGAGGAATTTTTGGACCATCACCATTGTGGAAGTTTTCTTAGCTAGTACAGGGTAATTTCTAGCCTTTACTTTCTTGGTTCTAAATAAAGGAATTCAACTTTCAAATCTAGGTGTTGTTTTCCTATTAGTCAGTTTTGTAAGTTCATGTTTTGGATTGACAATATCATGCATGAGAAGCTATAAATTTACAAGTTTGAGGAATATTTCCTTTCTTGAGATTTCTTGTATAAGATCTCACCTCTTGGGTTCATGAAGTGCAATTAATCTAGACTAGAACCTTACATTTGAAAATAACTACAAGTAACATATAATTTTTACAGTCATATTCTATCTTGCAGTGTGATATCTTAGGAAAAATTACAAGCAATCTCTACTTGTTACATCAATTTTTATCCCCCAAACAATTTGATCCACACCAATTATCAAAGGGTACAATTTTTGGCATCATGGAAATAACATTTTGAACACTTGCTAGATGACCTTGAATTAGTGTCAATCATACTCTTCCCTTCTAACAATTGTTTCATGGGAGTTAAGTATCATGAAGATCACTTTAAAAATTCCATGTTGGGGTTTCAAGTTTCCTTTCATCCTGGTTGTACATTGATCTTTTGTGGTGTTTTAGGAGGCTTCTTAATCTTTGCAAGGTTTGGTCTAGTCTCTATGTTACATACATTGTACTCTATAGGGTGTTTTTTTGTGATTTGACTATTCTAATAGTCATTTGATGACTATTTACTGTGCATCCTTCTTGTATCCTCATGATTTCTCAACCTTATGTTTTTCACAAGGGTGACTACCCTAGTTGGTTGGAAAGGATCCTCTATATTTGTGCATACTATGGCATATCTCCACAAGCCTTTCCTTTTATCTAAATAATTTTTTGGTACATCTCTTGATATTCATAATTACCATGACCAACATCCTTCATCTCTCGGTGAAAGCATATGATAAGTTGTTATGGAAACATAGGCTTATTTATTATCACTGCCTATTGTATGCTCATTTGTTCCTATATCATTCAAAATTATGAGGCTCCCCATTGGTGTCTTTTAAGGAGCCTTTACTTTCTTTTATCTTCTCTACACCAAACCTTTGTATAACCTTCATGAAATCTCTATTATCTTCCCTCATGACTACCCTATTTACTGATTCCCATGACTATCACTCTACAAGAGTTTTCTATGGCATGTCACAAAGCTCACTATATTTTTAAGATGTGAAAAGGTATTCTACATGTCTTTCAAATACTCTTTCATTATCTTCATGACTTGTCTCTTCAATACAAAACACATGTTTTGACCCATTTTTTATGTTTTGAAGTAGTCACTACTCATATTTTTAGTGTAGAACATTGATGATTTGGCATAACCTTCAAGTATTGTGCACTTGGATTGGTGGCTCTAGTTATTTTGAAACTTTTATAGGTCTACAAACTTGTCTTTTCCAGTCACTTCTTATGTTGCTTTTTCATCTTCTCTATTTTCATTTTCATTTGTATAGAACTGATAGCCTTGCATTATTTCTTAAAGAGGTAAAGAACATGTTCACTGTCACCATAAAATTCTACTCACTATCATCAAACAGTTCACAAATAACATCATATAGTTGTCTCTAGCATTTCTAAGGTATATGATACTTCTTCTTGTAGGATCGTACAAAGTTATTTTATGTTGTGAGGCCTTCCTAAACATCTTCATCTTTTCCACTTCCATTTTATCCCCCTCCCTTTTAACCATGACCATTTGTATTCATTTCTATGATTTTCTTCCATCCTCTATGAAAACTCTTAACAATGATTAGAATTTTCCTCATGAATACACATCTATTCTTAGGGTATGTAGATTATATATGGTTTTAAATTATTCTTTTGCATCTCTTTGACTTGGAAAGTTGATATACCTTGTTCATCAAGCAACCCAAACCATACTTTTCATTGTTTAATAGTATTCTTTATGTTATACGATTTGAAAGATCAAACTATTGCTCACTGATTTACTATTACAAGACTAATGGTCATTAATAGTTTTTATGTGACAAACTATTTACTGATATACCTAACTATCCCTTACACATCATGAATTCTCAATGCTTCATAGTTCATAGGTCTTAGCAAATTCTGAGATGGTTTGATCACTATACAAAATATCATATGGGAATCCTTGCAAAGATTTATGAGCTTCTAATAGGTAGATGTAGTTTATTTATCACTATCAAAATGGAAACAAAGGACTGATGGATCTAATGAGGAAACCAAATAGTAATTTAATGAATAAATCTTTATAATGTATAGACCTACTAAACCCAATAGTACTGATAGCCCTTACCCCCTAGAACACCTATAGACATTTCCTTCTCAAGCTCTGATAAAGAAATAACCTAATCTGGTGAACAAGAAAAACATGTCACAAATGGGGTGCCCGAAACATAACTCAACTTCATGAGATGTCCCTCTTTAAGAAGAATGATCCCATTGTTTGTTTCAATGAATTTTTGGGTCCACTTGTGAGTAGGTTTCAAGATCCTACATGCCAATCTCATTATCAAAGTGATCAATTTTGCAAACAATGAAATTACTTCTCATTTTTATCATGTCATCCACCATGATAATCCAATTATCTCCTAGTGTTGTGACAAACGACATCAACAACGCACTCTTCAGGCCATCTTAAGGGAGAATTTTTGTAATCATACAAGTTGTCCAACTTATACTTCATGCATTCCATGCCATTTTATTTCCCAATACTAGAAGTATTGTTTATATCTAAACATGCAAACTCAAAGATTCAATCAGTTCTTCATAGACCAAATAGAACCCTTCAAACATATGCATAGTCCATCAATTTTTTGTAACTCCTACATACTCTAAGGATTCTTTTGACTCTACTAAATTATCTTCAAGTCTTATAAAAAAAATTGCAAGCGCCACAGGATCTTAAAACCCTTCACAAACCTTATAGATTTATTGCATGACTTTTTGCAGACTTCATAATGACACATAAACCTTGAAAGTGACACAACTCATATCAATGTTTGACTGTAATACCCCTTCGTTTTGCGTTCTGGCTGGACAGTGTGTCCTTGTCTGATTTGATGTGCTTTTTGGTTATTGAGATGTTGTATCATGTGTGTGTGATTTGATCAATAATTATAGAGCAATAGTTTATTGGTGTGATGTGATGTATCTTATATGATGCTTTATTTGACATGTTTTAAATTGGTGTAAGGATGATTAGTTATTGTAACATGTTATTGCGTGAGATATTTGTTATGATGGAACTATCAGTCTATAATGAGTGTATTGGTGGAGGGGACAGGATTGTATCACTCACTTGCGAGCGCCCTACGATTCTGAGATTTCCCCCTTCACGGTATGTGTTATTATATCATATATATGCATGTTCGATATGCTCTTTGTTCGAAGTTTGACAGGTACAGGACATCAACTCCACCTGATTTCACAGGTTGAGCGTGTCCATTGACCAACGGTAATTGATTGGGAGATAGTAGCTAGGTTTTCCATGTCAAGATATCACCCTAGGCATAAGCGTGTTGTCGGGTTGTAGTCAGGTTTAGCGGTTTTAATTTGGTTCATTCCTCCTTGGTTAACTATTTCATTTCATATTTTTAAAGGCTATTAAATGGTGGGTATGGTTAAAATGATGATTTAACATATCCAATTTCAAGGTTGAAATGTTTTTATTTCATTGATTCTTTATAAAATCATTTTTAGTTTATTGGTTAACTAGGCCAATGGTCATAAATTAAATGAAATAGTTATTTTGCCATTATTGTATATTTAGATTTAAATTTATAATGAAAATGGAAATCATGTTAGATATTTAAGTTAAATTTAAAATAAAAATAGAAATGTGGATTATATTTCACTTTTTGAATTTTTGGATAAAACATATTCTTGCAACTTTGAGATCTTTGGTTTTTAAATGGAATTATGAAATTTTGAAATATCATTCTTTGAAAGTAAATTGTTTTAAAAAATTTAAAAATGAAATATCCTCCAAAATGTTCAATAAATTTAGTGGGTGGGATATTTTAGGGGTTTGACCAAAAATTTGGGGAAAGCTCTTTGTAAGGAAATGGAATTTCATTTGTTTTTTCAATTTTTGATTTTTGGTGGAGAGTTTTGCTATGGCTGAATTTGGAGTTGAAGAAGAGATTGGAATCACCATTGTTGAAGTCTTCAAGCCTGGGGAGAAAACACCAGGTTCATCTTCATTTTTGCTTTCCCTTTTTGGAATAATCTTCAAAATTCTTTATGTTGTTTGAAAACTCTTTGAATGCTATTTAGATGCAAAGAAAACCATGAGAAATGAATTCAAATCCTGCAAACTGTTGTTGGGATTAGGAAAGAAAACCAAAACAAGAATCTACACAATGAAAAATAGGAAGAAAATTAAAATTAAAAAAATATGTTTTTCAAACTAAAATTTAAACCAGTCATGGTGTTGCCAAATTTATTTGGGTATTGCAAAAAATTTGTTGTCCGTTTGCACAATTTGGCTGGGAATTAAAATCTAGGTATATATTTATAAATATACATGTGCATATGCACACACAAATATATTTACAAATATATATATATTGTTCCTTTTAATTTTGTTTTCTAAAAAAATTCTTTTTAAATTCTTTGTTAAAAAAAAAAATTAAAAAAGTGGAGAGGGAGGGCCGTAGGGGTCCCCCCCCCCCATAGCCCATGGGAGGTCTGCTCCCATAGCACCCCCCACATGGGAGGTGCTGCCCACACAACGCCCCCATGTGGGGGTGGCTGTGTTGGCAGCGCCTCTCCCTTTTAGGAGGGGTTGCGCCCAACATTATTACTTTAGTTTAATTTTTTTAATTTAAAGTTTTAAAATTGTTTTTATTTATATATTAATTTATTATTATTATATATATATTATATTATATATATAATATATATATGTTATATGTATACATATAATATTATTTTAATATTTAAATAATATTTTAATATTTATTTTTATAATAGTTTATTTATATATATATACTTATGTATATATATCATACAAATTTAGTGAGTATATGTATATATATAATGTATATATGTATATTTTATATATTTTAAATAAATTATTTTATGGTGTTGAACTGCTTAATTTCAATGAGATTTAGATTTTTAAATATATAAATATATAATAGTATATACATTGAGTATATACTTTTATGTATATATATTTAGTGTATATTGTATCTTTGTATAGATGAGTTTTAGTTGATTAATTTATTCTAAGTTGAAATAAAGACTAATTTATTTTAACTAAATATTTTATTTATCAAGTGGCTTTGATTATGGAATATAATTGCAAAACTTAGAGTAAATGATTGGTGTTTAAATACTTCAACATCATGAAATGAGTTTGGTATATTTGATTGGATAAATGAAAGTAACGGAAACTGAGATTGACTGGATTTAGGAAATCCTAACTTTAGCTTATTTAATTGATCAAAGTGCTTTTTAGTGTTGATTTGTTCTCTCTCGAGGTTCATGAAAATAGAGTAAATGTTTTAAAGTGTTCCAGATAGGGGTTCGATTATTGGTTTGGGTGTTTGTAACATGTTAGTCAACCTTGGTTTTGTCTTGGGTAATGTGTATAGCCGTATTATGTTGTTTTACTCGATTTTCACGAACGGGGATGGTTTATGTGTTTTGTTGCCTCTAGTGTTTGGAAAGGGTTTTGACTTTTGTAGCCTCCAGTGTTTGGAGAGGGTTTTGACCTTTGTTGCCTCCAGTGTTTGGAGAGGGTTTTGACTTTTGTTGCCTCTTGTGTTTGGAGTGGGTTTTCATTATATGTTCCTCCTAGAGTTGGAGTGATTTTGTCTTGTTGGTATGCACTTTGGTATTCCCTTGGTGGTTGGTTTTGGTTGGTATGTTGTCAAGTAGAAGAGTGGCTTCTGTTAGGGGCCAGAACCCAAAGAGGTAAACTAGGAAACCTTCAGAAGTGGTCTAATCAAGTGATAACTAAATCAATGTACTTAGATGTTAGGTAGTATTTCACACTAATTAAGATAATTGAGCCTCACTCATGGACACAAGGGCTTGTATAGACTTGGGATGAGACGGGAAGGCCTGGAATGGAAAGGTCATCTATCTTGTCTTTACGAGAGGTATTTGATTCCGGATGAGTGAGCATGGGTGTCGGGATTCGGTAGAGGCCACTAGGACAACCCATAGTGGGGGTCGAAGCCTAGGAAGATTCCCAGAGGAGATCCCATGTCGAGCTATGTGATGACACTCTTTCTATGACAACAGTTGGTATTTGGTTTTATGTATATGGGCTTCTTATCCTACTTGATCTATTTTACTTTTGGAAGCAATGTGACTTATGTCAGTGATGTTAGAGTTGTACTTGTGTTATTCTTATGGTTGTATGGTTCATGTGATTGGTTGGGTCAGTGTGAGTTATCCTGTGTCTAGAGGTGGATGGTCTTGTCTAGAATTCCTTGTTACTATCTCCTAGCACGGGGGGTGAGCCTTCAGGTATCACATGGTTGGGCAGAATGTGCACCTTAATCCATTGGTTTGTCTTCTTGTTCGTGTGGATGAGGTTTCCAGTTGGAGAGCTTGTGGGATCTAGTTCTTTCCTGCTTTATTCTTTCAATTATTATTGTAATTTATTACCCCTCTTTGTATCGAGGTGGAAGATGTAATTTGTAACCATGTTTATTGGATTACCTCATTCAGGGAATGAGTGTTGTAATATTATTGTAAGGCATATTTTTTGAATCATGTGGTATCTTTCATGCCTTGGTTGTAATTTTATCATGTATGGAATGTATGAGTATTTAATTTGTTAAGTAATTAAATGTTATGTTTTTAATTCATGTTTCTTTATTGGGTTTTAAGTAATCTCAGTCTCGTAACCTTAAAGATTTTTGGAAATGGATAGTGATCTTGCATGTTATTTGTACTTTAAAAATATATATATAGTACATTTGAGTAGTAAATTGCAACTTCCTCTAGGGTTGCGTGGCAGGGCATTACATTGATAGTGATAAAAAAATTGCATAACTTAGATATGTAGGTATGATTGAAAGGTTGAAATATTGTATGAAATTTGTGAATTAGACTCCTTTAAATGATCTTATAGATCATTCCAAAACTATAAAAAAACATATTGCTACATAGCCATGAAGATCATCAAAGGTATGATTTACCATGTTCACAACCTAATCACCATCATGGAACCCAAAACTAACTCAAACATATTCCAATGTTTTTGCATATCCGTTGTGAAGGTGATGATACAATTGCATGTTAGCTACAAAATCCCTAAAACTTGGCTATGAATAATAGTACTCATTACAATATTTTTCATTTGATCCATGGTAATATAGTGAAGGACCAACCATTGATTATGGATGTAGTTTACTAGAGTACAATCCTTGTAGAAGTAATAAAATGAAATCATTTATCCATGTGTCTTCATGTAGTGGAGGCTCGATGAGCCTAGGGTAATTTTTCATGTGGAGGTTTAATAGTTGGTGTCCCTGGAACCCTTGTAGCATTGAATCAAGTTTAATCTCAATTAAGTAACTATTGGGGTCTAGTTAGGTTGTGACCTAAAGAAAATTATAAATTATATAATACAAATATTGGTTTAAATTGAATTGATAATTTTAAAATTAAAAAAATAATGGTTTAATATTTGATATTCAATTAGAGGTATTACATCTTGGTGTCAAAATATGCATCAAAATATGAAGGTCTAATGGGTTGTTAGATTTAAAGATATGAATTTCTAATGTATTTTTAAGTTGTTTTGTTACATTGGTATATTATTTGATGAAACTAAATCAATTCTTGATCAATATAAATATTTGAGTTATTTGTGTTGAATGTATACATATCTTATAGCTTGCTCCATTTCTCTTGCTCAAGATGTTACAATCAAGTTTACAGGACCCACAATAGTGCAAAATGAAATTTGAATTTATTTTTTTCTTTTTCAAGTATAATTGTTATTAGCACTATGTGCGTAAAAGAGTTATATATTGTCTTTTTTCTTCAAAACTTAATGTATATATGTGTTTGTAAGTCTCAATTTTTCCCTAATAAAGAGCTTGTTTAGTTACAATGTAAAATATTTAAATTATTGAATTTACTAACCTGCTTTCTTTAATTTAGTTTTCCCCCTATTTAAGAGTGGGTGTTGTAGGGCGGAGGCTTTAGTTTGAGAATATAGTTACATGAAATAGATTGATAATTTAAATATAAAGTGATTTATTTTGTTAATTAGTTTTTTTGAGGTATATTTAATTTTTGTATCAAAATCTTATGAACTGTATTTTCAATGGTAGAAAATGACAATTTTTTTATTGATTGGAATATGTATGTCCTAATTTTATGAAAACTGAATCAATTCACATATTTCAAGGACATCAATTGTTCTTGATTTTAAACTATTTGACTTTTTAATATTAACTATTTTTTATCCCATTAAAATGCTTAACAATAAAATTTAATAAAATTAAATATAATAAATTTTATACACATGATATTTTGTGTATTGATAAAGTAATTGCTAAAAAACTTCTTTTTTTTTTATGAATAGGCACTAATATATATTAATTATAAATATTAAAATACATATTCACAAATTTTCATTTCAATGTGCTATATTTTCATCCAAATTGTCTAAATAATTTATTCAAAAATTTAACTAAACATTTAAATCTAGTATAACTATATTTAATTTTTTCTCAAAATATAATTTTATTGACTTTAAATATGATGTAATTTTTTCAAAATTTAATTTAATATTAAAAATATAATTGAATTTAAGATGTTTTATAGGTCACATATTTTGAAATAACATGAATAAATTATATCTATTAGAGAATTCAATTGATGACTTTCTGTAATTGATGTTTTATAGGTCGCATAATTTGAAATAACATAAATAGTGTAAACATTGCTATTAACTATTCTTGGCCATTTTATAACACAAACTCATTAATCAAGACAACCATTGAAAGTGTAAAATTGATTGGAAAGAAAATTCCAATTTCCGTTGAGACTTGAGAGTAAAAAACTGAGGGAAAGAAAATTCATATTTTTGTCAAGAGCAGAAAAACTAACCGAAAAGAAAATTCAAATTTCTATTGAGAGAAAAAACCTAATGACAAAGAGCATTTCAAATTATTCTATAGATAAACAATTATATTTCATTCAATTACAGATCATTTGTGATTGTCTTTCATTTTTGGCAAGGTTTTATTATTTTTCTCATTGTTATTTTTTCTAAGTACTTCAATTTTTTCTTAGGATTTAGAGTTTTTTTAAAGGGTTGTTCATAGTGTGCACATTGGTTTGGTCTGTCTGTTTATGTTATTCATTCATTTGTTCCATTCTTTTTTCTTTTTCCTTTTTTATGTTAGATTAAGGGGCAGAGTAGGGGAAAGAGGCAAAGAAAGGAAGCTACAATTGAGCTAGGGCAATATTTTTCTTTCAAGTAATTTTCCCTTTACACACTATTTTAATTTGATTTTTTTCATTTCTAATAGACTGACTTATGTTTATTTCTATGTTCTTATAGGAAAAATGTGGAAGGTAAATTTAGGATTAGTAGTTAGTTGTGGTTTTCTTTTTTCTTTTTAATCCTTTTGGGTTGAGCAAAGGACTGATGAAATGAGACTCTAGTGCAAGCATGAGATGTAGGACCAAGTGAGAGTTCATATAACTAATGCAGAGAAAAGAGATGGGAATTTCCTTATGGTCTACTTCCTAGATCACAAGTACCTACTCTAGAAGGAAGCCAAATTCCCAAAACAGCCAACCCAGTGTTTGAATTCTCTCAGTCTAAGTTAATCTTCTCTTGCACAACTAATCCATTTGGATTTTCTATAAAGCGCAAATCCAATGGAGAGGGCTTATTCAACTCATCGTTATTGGGGTTTTGTTGGACTTCAATTCCTTTGTTGGGCTTTTGGTATGTCTATGCATGCCCTGCTCTATATTTTTTTAATGGATTTCAAATATTTTACAGAACCTGCAAATCATCTACAATAGTAATCTAAACTATTAGGTAACTGAGCTTTGTTGGTTATGTACTATACCCAATAGTGAAGTTTTTTCACCACTGAATTGTAGTCATTTAGTTTTGGGATAAATATTTATTGCATTCATTATTTTGGGAGCTCTAGTAGGTTCTCATGCAGGGATAAAATTCTCCTTGGCGTCAAGTTTGCATATGAGTTATTGCCTTATTGGCATCCCTCCTATCGTTCTGTGCTCTCTTCATCAAATTCTCCTTTCTTGGTGTCATTCTTGGAAGCTAATGTTCCTTATCAAAGGTCCTCTCCTTTCTTCTTGGGTCTTCATGGATAATTCTTGATCTAGTACAACCCTTCATGTAAGATCCATCAAGGCTAGTATTGTTGACCTCCTTTCACTATATTTGATCAACCTCTTCTTGCATTCATTGGTCTACAATCACCTTATACCATTACTTTTTCACATAATTCTTTCCAAATTTGTCCTCTTCCTTCCATGTACCTCTAGAAAAAAAAGAATCTATCCTTCCATCCTTAGGGTTTTAATCTCCCATTAGTTTATTAGTTCAAAATGGAATAGATATAAGGAAAGAGGCTCCTCGTTTGCAAATAAATTAGAAATCAACTTCTTTGCAATCATTTTGAGCATACTTAACAGATTCTTTGCAATACAACACTCACCTCATTCCAACATAAACCAATCCATATACTTCTCCTTCCATTTTTAAAGATTCATTTAAACCCTTAATCAATACAGTAGAGACAAATTTCAACAAGAATGACTGATACAATCTAAGTAAATAATAATACAACTACTTATAGCATGAGAGATGATTTTGGCATCAACATACAAACCTTGTCATGTGACAACACAAACAAATATGGTCCTAGCATCAACACACAAACCTTAGCATGATTTAAGAAATAGAGAAGGTCCCTACATCAACACAGAGACATCCACGCACAACAAATAACAAAGAATGTCCCACAAATGGAACTAAAATTAGGCTTCCTATCAAATTTGGATCATTCATTGACCATGACAACACAACATGGAAGAGTTACTGAAAGGGTCTATCACTTAGATTCTAAAGGACCTAATCGCTCACCCGAGGCATGGCAGCTCCCCAAGAACTCCATGTAGTTTCATTAGTAAACTGAGGCATTAAGGTGTTACATAAAGGAATGGGATAAATCGATTTGTCAAGGTCTACACAATTAATACTACTTATGGATGCATTCAAGTTACACTTGCCCACTAACAAGAAAACAAGGTCATTCATATAAAAATTCAACAAGAATTAGCAACAAGTCATTTTATTATTTAGAAAACATAGAGTACATATCACATTACAACATGTTATGATATCCAATCCTTAAGGAGGCTTCATATTAATCATCTATAGAAACTCCCAGCGTAGTTACATTGCACATCAGATGTAAAACATGTTAGTATGTATTGTAAACATCCTTCATATTTTGTAACAACTAGGTCAACATTTATTGCAATTATAGGTTAGTAGTTATGGAAACATCATCTTATTTATCATCATATCCCATGTATGCTTATGCTCATTTTCTCCTATATCATTCAAAATTGTGAGGCTCTACATTGGTCTCTACACAAACCTCTGTATACCCTTCATGAAATCTCCATTCTCTTCCCTCAATACTACCATATTTACCGATCCCCATGGCTATCACTCTACAAGAGTTATGTATGGCTTGTCACAGACGTTCATTATATTTTTAAGATGTAAAAATGTGGTATGCATGTCTGTCACATAATTTGTCATTATCTTCATGACTTGTGTCTTCCATACAAAACACATCTTGACAATTTTTTCATTATTCAAAGTAGTCACACCTAGGAGACAAGAGAAAGATTCTCGATATCATGAGATGAAAAGGAGTTCATGTTAGGTTCACCAAAAATGTAGAGTAGGGGGATTCCTCACCCTCGAGGCTCCAAGTCACGGGTAAGTCCCAAGGAACGAACTACCCTAAACTACCTTAGGTTGTTTGACAGGTGTTTCATAAATTAGGTGAGCCAAACATAGAGGTTTTGGAATGTAGACCAAACAACTCATTATTTGATGATGGTAGCACACGAACCAAACTCCAGTGCATTGCATTAGTGTCCAATACGAATAGAGGTCTAATAAATAGCCAAAAAAATAGAGGGACTACTTATGACCCAATTGACAAAGATTTTACAGTTTGATAGAGAAAATACAAAAAGAAAAAAGTACAACAAGAAGAATACTAAAAAGCTATTCTAGTGTGAAAATGACAAAGAAAGAGTAGGAAAATATGGTGTTCCACTCGCAAAACCCAATCTTTCAACTCTAAAATTCAAACAAATGAACCAACACCTACACACATAGAAATGGGAAAAATGTTGGGTTGTGCTTTGAGGTCTACCTCAGTCAGATCCTCGTTTTGGTGTTTCCACCTCCATAGATAGTCAAATAAAATGATATAGAAAAAATAGATAAAGATAGAATGGAAAATACACTATCAAATAGAGTGCAAAGACAACTTGAATGTTATTCTATAAGACACAATAATGCAAATAAAATGAAAAGAACAATATCACCTTCCCTTCTACTAGCATTCAAGGCTAAGAGGAGAAGATGATGAAAGACTACGCCTTGCCAAGAGGATAAAGCTTCGTAGAACTTGCAAAAACAATATAGTGTTGCAACAAGTGTTGTAGGATCCAAGAAGAGAGCTTGTAGTAGAAAGAAGAAGCAATAATGATCAAGAAGAGAGCAAGAATGAGGTTGAGAGTATAAATCTGCATGAAGGAATGAAAGAATGAAGTTTCAATGCTCAAAATGGAGGTAAACAACCATTTTTCATTGGTCAAGGGTCGACAAAAGGCATTATCTTTGTATCCAACCAAAAATGTAATGCCTCTGCAAATTTCAAGGGTAGGAATCCTATCAGGACGACAATGTGGGGTGTAGACATCCATGCAGCGTGCGTGCATTCCCGACAAAAATTCCTTTGGACCGATGCAAAAGACAAGGCTACATGGAAGGGATAAGCTAACAGTGAAATTTTTTGCATCATCAAACTTATAGTTTATTTAAGGTAAGGGTAAATAAATGGGGAATTTTCCTAGGGTACAAATTTATGCCATTACAGGTAGATGTAGTTTGATTTATCACTGTCAAAATGGAAACAAAGGAATGATTGATCTAATGAGAAAATAAAATAGTGATTGAGTGAATGAATTTTTATAATGTATTAGACCTACTAAATCCAATAGTGTTGATAGCCCTTACATTCTAGTCCACCTATAGACATTTCTTTCTAAGGCTTTGATGAATCAATAACTTGATTTGGTGAAAAAATAAAACATCACACAAATGGGGTGCCCAAAACACAACCCAAATTCATGAGATGTTTCTCTTTAAGAAGAATGATCCCACTAATTGTTTCAAGTAATTTTTGAGTCCACTTTCATGTAGGTTTGAAGATCCTACATGCCAATCTCATTATCAGAGTGAATAGTTTTGCAAAGAATGGAATTACTTCTCATTTTTCTCATGTCATCCACCATGATAATCCCCTTATCTCCTAGTGTTGTGACAAATGAATTCAATAATGAATTCTTTGGGTCATATTAAGGGATAATGTTTGTAATCATACAAGTGTCCAACCTATCATTCATGGCATCTAGTTTTGACCTTACAAAAATATCTTAAAGATTCTTCAACCATTGGGACTATAACATATAATAGAGTGTAGGAGCAAACTATTTTGGAGACCATTACTAATCATATGAAATAGAGCTATCTCTATAGGATCCATATGGAGGCTAAAGCTATTGAATCAACTTGCTTTTGATGTGTCTTGGCCATTTAGATAGTGGACTTCAATCTCGGTATACATTCTTAAATATTTCTAAATTATTCTTATTAATTTTTTTATTTGTAAATGTGGAGATTGATTCTGAACCCTTGGCCTAAAAACATAAATAATGATAAGATTACATTGAGGGTCTTTTATTCTTGATGTACTCCTTATGTTCTGTATGTTTTTAGTCTTAGGATACTAAATATACTTGATTACATTCTTTCTAAATGAAAATTTCAATACATAGTATAGGAAGCTAGCAAGGTGAAATAATATTTATCATGTCCTAAGATTAATCTATTGCATGTTTTATTTTGACTTGTTATGTGACCTTTCACAACTTGATTTTCCCCACACTACATGGACTAAAATTTGGTATTGTATGGAGACACTTAATTTCATCTCCATTTTATGATCATTGATATGGAAAACCTCATACTCATTTATGATGTAGACAATATACCTATTGATGACAATACTTTATAGGATTTTTCATATTTAGAGGGCCTTGAGCAATGTGATGAAATTGATACTTCTTCTACCTATATTTCTCTTACATTTGGAATCATAAGTTCCTAAAAGTATATGATTTACCATATTGAGGTTGAGGACATATTTAGCTTTCTTATTTGTAGAATATTCTATCTCCTTGTAATCCTACTTCAAATTTAGAGTAGTAGGTTAAAATTTATCTTCTTTATTTAGATTCTTGAGATGACCACTTGATAGGTATCATATTTTTATTTTATGATTCTCATATCACATTATTAGGAGACATTCTTGAGGGTATTCAACTCTTATTGTATGAAAACCATTCCATAGTCTTATCACATCTACTTTACCTTTGGATCTTGGATTTCATTTTTCTTAGCATGGGTTTGGATTGATTTTACCTTTGCGAATTGAGGCATCTTTTGTGTTTAGGTGGGCACATTTGAGTAAATTTCAAAGATAGGTTGCATCATGATAATTCACCTCACATTTCTTCTTGGAGTGAAAGTTACCTCATAATTTACCATTGGATTATTTTTCACAAGGGGAGAAATGTCATTTTCCATAAATGGATTATTTTTAGCATTCATATATGAGCATCTTCCTTCGGTGCAAGAGCTACAACATTGTTGGGGAGTTTCATTATCTATCTCACAAATGGTTTTCATTAAATATTTTTGATGGAATAATTCATGTTGAATCCCCATCCATCCAATGTACATATTTTATTATTTTCCCTCTTTTGGAGAGATATTTTTTTCCTATTTACATTTCTCCTTTTCCTTGTTTATGAGAGATAACTCATAAATGGGTATCTGACATGGCATTATAAGTCAAGACATATGGACTTGTATATTTTCATGTTTTATTATCTTGTTAAGCTACACTTAAAGGAGATTCAAACACTAAATAACTTCATAGAGATACTAGGAGGTTATGATATTGTCATTGAAGACTTCTTATAACATTTGGATGTAATTTGTAAGATAATAATAACTTTGGTGTAAGCCCTTCTACTTGAACTCTTCTGTAATGGTTCTCACATAGTGATATGCTTCTCATATCTTCTTGACTTTAACTAGATTTATCTTAGAGTAATTGGATGTTCATAGGTTGCTATGGATCTCGAGGACTCAATGTTGCTCTAACTCAAATAATCCTAACCTCGCATAGAGATCATGAAATCCAATGGTGTAGGCATGGACTAACTAGTCATGTCCATGTTACGATTGTGACCATCAGATGTAACAACCATATAGACATCTCATGTACCCATGCCCTACCCTTGTGTTATCTCCACTCATAGAGAAAGCATTAACACAATGTAGCTCAAAATTTTTAGGAGAGTTGGGGTGTAAAACAGAACCATGCACAACATAGAATTTCCCACATAGAAGTGATGGGTTTGACGGTTTAGCCCCATGACACACAAAATGAAAATTACTACCCTACAACTTCACATTGCATGCATCTAACAGTTTTTGGAGCAGTAGAGAAACTTTCACCACTGTAAAATGGTTTCAAGTAGTCAAAATTTGATAGAGGTTGTTGTAGAGGGGCCTCACATGCACCTATAGGGGCCCCATGAAGAACAAAACAAAAATTAGGCTACATTGCAACTTTACATTGCACGCATCTGACAATTTTTGGGGCAACAAAAAAACTTTCACCATGACCAAACGGCTTGGAGATATGAAAAATCGAGAGAGGTTATTGTAGAGGGACCCTACATGACCCTGTACCTTCATATGAAACATTTCTAAGTGCCATATTTTTCAAGAAACAACTCATCAAATTTTTTCAATTTTAGGAACTTAGGGCTCTTAAGAGAAAGTGCCAATACAATGTAGCTTGGAATGATTTGACATGTTTAGGTGTGAAACAGGACCTTTCCTGGCATAAACCCACTCACCTGGATGTGTTGGAACTATCGGTTTGGTTGCATGATGAACAAAACAAAATTATGCCACCTTGCAACTTTCTCTTCAATGCATTTGATGCTTTTTACAATGTGCAAAAATTTGTCACCATGGCCAAATGATTAGAGAAATGAAAAAATTAGAGGTTATTCTAGAGGGACCCTTAATGACTTTATACTTTCAAAAAAAATAGTTGCAAGTGCCAAGGTTTCCGAGAGAGAGCTCATCAAAATTTGCCACGTTTTCATAGTTAGGGCTCTTAAGAGATCATAGGTACAATGTAGCCTGGAATGATCCAGCATGCTAGAATGAAAAATAGGACCTTTCCTAATATAAAACCACCCACATGGACATGTTGTAACTATTGATTTGGTCACATGACAAACAAAATGAAAATTACACCACCTTGCAACTTTCTCTTTAATGCATTTGACACTTTTTCCAACATGCAAAAACTTGTCACCATGACCAAATGGATTGGAGATATGAAAAAATGAGAGAGGTTATTGTAAAGGGGCCCTACATAACCTTTTACCTTCAGACATAATGTTTATAAGTGCCATGGGTTTCAAGAAATAGCTAGTCAATTTTTTCCACTTTTTCACACTTAGGGCTCTTAAGAGAAAGCACCAATACAATGTAGCTTGGAATAATATGGCATGTCGGGGTACGAAAAAAGATCTTTTATTGCTTAAAACCACCCACCTAGACATATTGGAACTCTCGTTTTGGCTACATGGTGAACAGAATGAAAATTACGCCACCTTGCAACTTGCTCTTCAATGCATTTGATGCTTTTTCCAAAGTTCAAAAACTTGTCACCATGAAAAAATGGATTGGAGATATGGAAATCTAAAAGAGGTAATTGTACAGGGACCCTACATGATCCTATGTCTTCCAAAAAAATAGTTGTAAGTGCCATGGTTTTTGAGAAAGAGCTTGTTAAATTTTTCAACTTTTCACACTTAGGGCTCTTAAGAGATCACTGGTATAATGTATCCTAGAATGATCTAGAATGTTGGGGTGTGAAATAGAACCTTTCCTAGCATAAAACTATCCATGTGAATGTGTTCAAACTATTGGTTTGGTTGCATGATGAATATAACAAAAACTACACCACCTTGCAACTTTCTTTTCAATACATTTTACACTTTTTGTAATGTACAAAAACTTGTCACCATGACCAAATGGATTGTACATATATGAAAAAATGAGAGAGGATATTGTAAAGGGACATTACATGACCCTATACCTTTAGAAAACATGGTTGTAAAATCCATGGTTTCTGAGAAAGATATTTTCAAATTTTGCCACTTTTTTACACTTAGGGATCTTAAGAGATCATTGGTACAATGTAGCCTAAAATAATCTAGCATGCTAGGCTCTGCAATAGGACCTTGCATACCATAAACCCACTCACCTAGATGTGTTGGAACTACCAATTTTGCTACATGATGAACATAATGAAAATTATGCTACTTTGCAACTTTCTCTTCAATGTATTTGATGCTCATTCCAACGTGCTAAAACTTGTCTCCATGGTGAAATGGATTGGAGATATGAAAAGCTAAGAGAGTTTATGGTAGAGGGACTCATTAATGTTTGCCATTTTTTCGCACTTAGGGCTTGTAAGTGATCACTGTACAATGTATCCTGGAACAATCCAACATGTTGGGGTGTGACATAGGACCTTGTTTAGCATAGACCCATCCACCTAGACATTTTTGAATTCTTGGTTTGGTTGCATGATGAAAAAAATGAAAATGACACCTTGCAACTTTCTCTTTAATGCATTTGACGCTTTTTGCAACGTGCAAAAACTTGTCACCATGGCCAAATAGATTGGAAATATGAAAAAATGAGAGAGGTTATTGTAGAAGGATGCTATGTGGCCCTATAATTTCAAGAAGAATGGTCATAATTGCCATAGTTTTCAAGAAATATCTCATTAAAGTTTCCCACTTTTTCATACTCAGGGCTCTGAAGAGATCATTGATACAATGTAGCTTGGAATGATCTGACATGCTAGGGTGAGAAATAGGACCTTTCCAACCATAAACCTACCCACCCAAACGTGTTGGAGTTGTCATTTTTTCTACATGATGAACAAATCAAAAATTACGCCATCTTGCAACTTTCTCTTCAATACATTTGACGCTTCTTCCAATGTGTGAAAACTTGTCACCACAGCCAAATGGATTGGAGATATGAAAAGATGAGACATGTTATTTTAGAGGGACCTTATGCGACCTTGTACCTTCAGAAGGAATGTTTGTAAGTGCCACGATTTTTGAAAAAGAGCTTTTCAATGTTTTCCACTTTTTCACACTTAGGGTTCTTAAGAGATCGTTGGTACATTGTAGCTTGGAATGATCTGACATGTTGGGGTGTGAAATAGGACCTTTCCTACCATAAATCCATGCACTTAGACATGTTGGAACTATCATTTTGGTCGCATGATGAACATAAAAAAAAATTACAGCACCTCGCAAGTAGGCATAAAGGAAACCTAAGAAGGTATCCAAGAGATGAATCTTCTATTGCTTTCTTTAATTGTAGAAAGAGAGGACATATAGCACAAGAATTCTGGCATTCTTACTCATGTTCATTTTTGCAATGAGTAACCATTTTGGTTTTGTGTTATAAGAATTTTTTCATCACCAAGAATCCTAAGTACTTCATAAAGAAGGAAAATTTGTTACACCACTCTTTTAGATAAATAAGACATTAAGGTTTACAAAGCAACAAGGATGTAGAATGTAATTACTATTATTCAAATTGGTATGAATAGAAGCTAAAGAAGAATTAAATATTGTCCAAAGATACGGGAAAAAAATATTTCACTTTATGGAGCAGCAAGGAGGAATATAACACATCAAGGGTGAATATGGAGCAGCTAAACAATTTATTTGAGAGGAAAAAATATGGGCAGCCCATTTCATTAAAGAGGATGTAACATTTTATGCATTCCCACATGTTCATGTTGATATGAAAATCATGCATGATTTATTTCCCACTGGGTTCACATAACAAGATAGGTGAGAAGAGGCACTCTATGTTGTGAGAGCATTTTTGCAAAGATTGAAGGCCAAAAAATTATAAAGGTGGAAGAAAGTTGGTTTCGTATTTATCCATAAAAGTTCAAACATTTAAAATGGCATCAAATATATCATTTATATTTACTCATTATTGTTGTAAATAAAAAATAAAGAAATTGAAGAAATCACCAGAACTCAAGGATGCTAATCATAGATTGTAATCAAAATAATGAAATTTTATATGCTAAAGCAAAGTTAAATGTGTACTTACCCACTAGTTTGGATGTCATGATGGTTAGTCTTGGTGTGAAGCTAGTTGAATTCCATCAAAGATTTTTGTTGTGTGCCATTACATATTACCTGCAAAAAATATGGTTGCATTGGTAAGAGGAAAGGTTAGACAATGAGATGTTGGTGATAAGTGTGGCAGAAGTTCCAATATTGTAGAAGTTGCAAGGAGGATTGAATGTAAAGAGCTATATTGATGGGATCTACAATATCTGTATGATTAAATCACCACGAGTTGGAGCATGAGAAGGTGGCATAGCATGTAAATGGTATAATAAATTAACTATATAGGATGAATTAATCATGATAAGGATATAAACCATCGACTAGGCCTACCAATATTCACTCAAGCCTAAGGATAAATTATCATGGAGATATATTTCAACTAGCAACAAAAGGATAGTTTCTAATGTTGATGATGATGTTTAAAAGAAGGTACAACCAAGGAAAAGGGGACAATATTACCTACAAGTAGAAAAATAGTTATGAGGCAATAGAACAGGTGTACTTAGCTATTGAAGAAGGTAGATATAGTCAAAGAAGAGATAGAGGATTCATGGATGAATTCTTCAAGTTTCAAGAAGTGGGTCATAGGGCCATAAACTACCATAAATGCAATGGGAAAGTAGTAGAAGTGGATCCTAAAGTCATGTTACTTGAGTAGATGATATGATAATGCTTCATCTAAATATAAAAAATAATACAAGCATGGATAATCCCTCATGACGAAAAAGAATATTTTAAAACTAGCAAGATGGAAGTATGAACCCAATGAAGGAGTTTTTTTAACAATATGCAAGGTAATTATTGCAATCTCATAATTAATAGTGGGAGTATGGATAACTTAGTTTATTTCAAGATAGGAAAGAATTTAGTTTCACTCAAGATGGCATAGAAGTTTGGGTTGAGAAGAGTACCAGATCCTAATTCATATAGAGTGGCTTTATTTGTAAATTGACCATCAAATATTGGTAAACCAACAATCTTTATTGAATTTTCATATTATAACTTATGTAGAAAAGGTCATAATTAATAGTGGGAGTAAAAATAACTTAATTTATTTGAATATGGTAGAGAAGTTTAGGTTGAAAATATTACCACATATTAATCCGTATATAGTGTCATTGTTTATAATTAGCCATAAAATATTGGTAACCCAAAATGGTTTACTGAACTTTCAAATTGGCACTTATGTAGACAATGTGTGAATTTCCATTATGTGGATGGACATGATCAATGTGAATTTTATTGTATTGAAAAATACTAAAGAATAGGTTATTTATAGCCCAAGGTGATCTATAGACCAAGTGAGTGCATGATTGATGATTTGGAGGAGCAATCATGACAAATTCCTTAGTCCATGGGAGAAAGATCAAAATGTAGATGACAATCACAACACTGTGAAATGATGAGGAGCACAATCAAAGGGTAATCATCTTAAAACATAGTCATAACTCATAAGGATGAAAATGAAATTCATTATAGGACAACCACAAATAATGGCATTCAAGTGACAACCATCCAATGAGCAGTCACCTTAATGACAATAGACATTCAAGTCAAGGAATCTTTTCATATGGAAAGGTACACACCATGCAATGAGGTGATGCAAGAGCATAGGCTCAAAACCAATCAAGTGACTTTAGGAGATGGCAAGCAGGAAATTTTCTCATTTCCAAGTGGTCTTGCAGGGTAAGACATCCATTTAAGTCATTTGGACAAGGGTTTCCCATTTTCTCGCCAAAATGGAGTATTTAAAAATTCAAGTTGTATAAGGACTTTTCGAGGCATCAAACATGAACATGAAAGGTGTCAAGAGGCTTAAATTGACCTTGAAGGTCTCATAGAACATATTTATATTCTTTAATATTGTAAAACCACCTTGACATGTTGTCAAGAGGTGAATGAGTGTAGTGGGAAGCAAAAAGGGTAAGTTAAGGTGGTCTAGGTGGATAGGGATGAGTGGATAAAGCTTATAAGTTTTAAATCCAAAGATATAGGGATGAATTATACATGCTATTAAGGTTATAACCATGTTTTCTATTCAAGGAATTAGTTGAATAACTTTAGGAGAGGTTGGTTTTGTTTAGGAGCAACTTTAGAGGTTGCCAAAGATAGCAGAGACTATTTTTTTGTATATAATATATTGAAGAAGACAATAGGAGGAGTAAAAAGGTGTATAGTAGGTGTGGAGAAGGTGTGAAGGAATTGTATTTAGAGTTTACCAAAGGAATAAGCAAGTGATTATAGTTGTGTATACTTTGTTGCATGTTTTATTATTGTTTTTCTTGTATTTTTGGTATCTAAACTTCCATATAGACCCTTAGACCCTTAACTTGAGCACTATAATGATTTCATGAGGTGTTATATACATGAATAGACCTAATCCAATGAGTTAGATCCCTTGAAGCAACTTATTTTGTATTTTATAGACAACTGGATACTCTTAGCCAGTGAGGGGGCAGTTTTAGTAAGTTTTGATTTTCTCCCAATTCCACCATTCAAATATTCTAAAACTTGGTGGACACCTTATTCAGATATATACAGAGCTAAAGGAAATATTTAAGATTTTTACATAGTTAAGTGCCATTTTGAATAATCCCTACTCTATTTGGCCTAAAGAGACACTGTTTTAGTGTACTTTTGAGATTTCTTGTGTTGGGTGAGTGATTTATGCAAGGGGAGTGTTTATACATGTTATATATGGAAATTTACACCTTCCCTATCAACATAAATGTTTAAATCCATGTGCAAGTCTCTGCTGTTACATTACAGTCCCCAAAATAGGCCTAATTTGACTGTTACATCCCCATTTTTTCCTATTCCATACCAAAAAACCCTATCTAATTTTTACATATGTTTTATAAGGACACAAAGGGTATCCAAATAAGGTATCATATATCTATTATCAGTTTTATGAATTAATTTATGATAGAAAAGGTATCTGAGAAGGGCTATAAGCTCCTAGGCCACTTATAAGGCAAGTACATGTTATGTTGATCACAGAGCTCTACCCATGTATGGAAAAGGTTGGTATAGTGAAGTTAAGAATGATTGAGTGTTTTCAAACCATGGTAAATATCTATAAGTCTTCCAATCAATATTTGGTCTTGTTTTAAGCCTAGAGTGAAGCTAGTGTGAGCTAGTGAGAACTTGGATTGCTTATATAATTACATAAACATATAAAAATGGAGGCATATGATCTATTTCAGATCTCTAGATAAAATATATGCCATGAAGGTTAGGATTCATGTGAATAGACAAGGCATGAAAGGTTGCAAGCAAGTGTTCAAGGTAAAGAGCTAAGAGGTGAGTATGGTTGAGCTAGGATGGCATCATGAGGTAAGAATGATAGTCACCATAAAATATCAATAGGGAAGACCTTTACGAAGGAAAATTTACAGTAGTCATTAATATTATAGTCACTATAACCATGGAAGAGTCTACGAAGATGGTAGTGATCAATATAATAGGTGATCAAGAGGAAGAGCTTGTTGATGTATAGGTCTCAAAAGAACAACTTAGTAATAGTCCTTTTAAGAAACCAAGGCATTAATCATGCAATGGACTATAAAAATACCATGCTAAGTTTAGTGACTTTGAAAAAATTAGTAATAGGACAACCACCATGCCAAGGGTAGAGTTGTATAAGGTGCCATCTTGTGTCCTACTTTAGTGATGCTCTATGATCATGAATTCTTGACTCTGCTACCCATATGAGTTCATTTAAACTTTATCCATTAGAGGAATGATACAATGTTCAACCTTCATTCATTTGAATGTCTCCATGAGTATTTCATCTACTTTTGGTAGTCTAGCTAACTATCTTAATCACAATTTCTGATTTGAGTGTTTTCTAGACAACTATCTTAATCATCATTGTTGATATGAGTGTTGTCTAGCTAACTATATTAATAATAATTTTTGATTGGTAGTCTAGCTAACTATTTTATGTTTCTAATATTTAAATATAGAGTCTATCTTGTATGTGGGATTGCTAAGCATTGTCCTCCATGTCATCTTGTAGAAGGTGCCATCTTGTGTCCTACTTTAGTGATGCTCTACGATCATGATTTTTGCTGCCCAAATCTTGTAAGAGAGTTAAGTCTACTATTGATGATAAAAATTTGTCTACTCATGATGGTGATGTTGTTGTCCATCCTATTTCTTCAAATGATGATGAACTTAGTAGATTGTAGATCTTGTTGAGACTATATTGACTAGTCTTGATGTTGATATTTCTGAGATGTCACTTGGTGTATTTGATTAGTGATCACTTGCTCAAAGTATTACATAGTTGAATATAATTCCCAAAGAGAATGATTTTGTATCCATTACTTGTGTCAATAATTTTGATCCTATTCCTATAATTTCCTATTCTGATTGGGATGCTAATGATGCTCTTTTTGATGCAATCTATCAAATGTTTGCTAAGCAACATGATTATTTTCTATTGAGTATGTTGGATATGCAACTCATGATGATCTGGCAGTCCTTATTGGCATGTTCAGATTATTTGAGGCTATATAGATTGCAATATTACCTCTTATTGATCTAGTAGAGAAGATTAGGCCCACATTTTGTGCACTTAATTTGTAAGTGGAAAATGCAAAAGGCAGCGTACACACTTCCCATTAAGTTGAAAACCCAAAAGAGTGGCTTAATGGAAACTTGTGATGAAAACTTAAAAGGAAATTATTGATTTGTGCATCTATCTATACATATTTTCACATGATGGTCTAAATTATTGATTTAGCATACTTCTCGTTCGAGAGGGTTATATGCTCTCTACTCTCCATCAAGAAGACTTTGTTAGCATTCTCCTCTCTCATTTGTTAGAGGGAACTTTTTATCTATGCCAAATTCACATGAATACTTTACAAAGATAATAGATGTGTGTAGTTCAGATGCTTTGTTTAGATTTGTTGCTTATATGTCATCGTTGATGTATTTCAAAGTTTGTTAGCTTTTAGCCAAATTTTGTTGATGTCATGGTTGGTGTGCTTACAATGCAATCATATCATTGATGTTTTTATCATTATAAGGAATTATATTGGTCAACCTAGGTATTATAATGCAATATTATATGAAATATTCTTCTTGCATAAAGGGTATGGGAGTTGTACTTTCAATGAGCACCCGAAATAAGGTGATTGCCTACTCTTTCTTTCATAGTTGATTGATCCCTAGAAGATGCACCTTTTGTGTCAATGACCATGTGTAACCTAGTCAAGAAAGAGTAATTTCAAATTGGATTTGTCTACGTGTAGATTCAAATTTAAGAATTGGATAAAAATAGGCTCAAATATTATTATGTTAGACTAAGGTTCAATTTATATATAGTGTTAGCTAGTACTTGGTCAAATAATCTAAAATCAAACTTGTAACATTAAGAAATGGGTAAATATCAAGGTTGCCAGGAGACTGGTACTGGTACTGGTACAAGAGACTAGTACTGGTATCGGTATGGCTTTTTTTGAAAATAGGAGATGAGGGTACTTGGAGATGCCATCTTTTTTTTAATATAAATAAAAAAAATCAATAATTTATAGAAAATATCATGACATTGAACTTTCAAAACAAGAGCAGTAGTAAAGTTTAACAATGAACATTAACTTTAAATACACAAATTGTCAAATGGCATTTTTTCAAAGAGTCAAAGAGTTCATACTTCATACTTCATAATCATATTTCACATTTGACATTACACATTTGATATTTAATATTTGATTACATATTAAAATTCAGAAATATTGATAGTTTGATAGGCTGATACGCAAACAAAAATAAAAAATAAAAAATCTATCATCTACACATCATGATCATCCATATCAAGGTCATCAACTATGATTCTCTCCAAATACTCATCACTTTCAAACTCAAGTTCCTCTATTGGTAGTATAACTGGGGGTAAATCACTAAGGCCATATTCTTCAACCACTTCATCCACCATGGCTATAACTTCTCCATCAAGTGAAATTTGGTCCCATTTTGCTAAAGGACCCTCCTTCTACCTAAGATCTACATGAGAGAGAAGATGAAGTGAGCTATGAATGTACACCAAATTCCCTACTTTCTTTGACCCTAATCGGTTTCTCTTTAGTGAATGAATAAAACCATAAGTATTCCAATTTCTCTCACAAGATGAAGAGCTGGCTACTTGATGAAGGGTACTCCCCTTACAGACTAGAGCTCACCATAACTGCACAGGTTTGTACAAAAAAATGCAAAGAGAACAGTGATATTTAATTAATATTGAAATGGAAAAACAAGCTATAGAATTACATGGGTTGCTTGATTACAAAACACTAGATACGATCGGTCACTTATGTAGTTTGAGAATTTAACATGGCTTCGCCAACTCACAATCTGTCGCCCCCTTGTTTCCACCTTCTCATGCTCTATATACTATATTCTTCATTCATGTCAGCCTCATTGGTCGATATTATTTGTCTCCATGTTGTTGTAGCATCGCTTTGTTGTCCAATGAGTCATCAAGATATCTAGGTAGTTTCCTTGTTATCAATATTGTCAACCATCAACTTTAGGTTTGATTTCATTTGGCCAATGATCATGTTATTCCACAACAACAATGTGGAATCATCGAATAACATTGTGCCATGTGTCATCGACTCATTCATCTATCCATCACCATTGACTTACTAATGTTTCGTCGTGATGTCAAGAGGACTCTAATACCAATATCCCCGAAATGGATAGATCTCATCGATGAGCTTTATCAAAATGTCAGTTCTTCATCATCATCTCTCCATTGGCCTATCGAGGGGACTCCTACTATCTCACAAAAACTTGCTTGTCAGGCCAAAACCCCGTCACCACCATGATGTATTCCTTACTGCTTTGTCAAAGGGACATGTATTTCTATCCTACTGATACTCTTGAGTCCTCTCGATGTCATTTGTTGGTGTCCCTTACTATTCATCGATTTGTTGAAGGGACATCAAATCTTGTCCCATCGATACAATATATTCCTTCCAACGTGACTTCTTTGTGACCAACTAACTATTGTTGCTCACTATCGGTATGTTGATGGGACATGAGATAAGATCCCATTGAAGAATTCCTGTCACCCCGATGATCCAACACATTGAAGCATATAACACTAAATTCCAACTGCTCTTAATCTTGAACTTAGCTCTTATTTGAAAAGGAAATAACTCAGATTGGTGCAAGATTGTTTGTATGCCCTGGATGCTCCTACATCACTACTTGTGAGAGTAATCTTATTGCAAATGATTACAATTCAGGGTTCTCACCTCCATGGTTCCACCACCACTCTATAGGGTCTTTCTTCGCTTGTATATCATATAAAGCTTCTACGAAAGAAAAATTACCATGCCCACATGCAAACTTATTCCATTGACTCCTCATAATTGAAGTTTCCTCACCTCGGCCATAAATTTTTTTTTATTGTAGCCCAAAATCCCTTCATTACCTCTCTATCCTCATATGGATCCCTCTTAGTGATCACTTGTATATTATGCCATTTAGGATTTAAGGCATAGGTAGCACAATGAAGGGGTGTGTTAAGTTTGTTCCATCTTCCATGTAACTTTTCTTCTACCAAACGATATAGAGAAAGATCCTTTGCATTTGTTATTTTCTTGATTCTTTCACATATGGAATCTATCTCTTCATAAATTTCTCCCAAACATGGCTTGTTTGAATCTACAAATTTGATCACCTCACATATGGACTTAATAAAGTCTATAAAAAAATTAACATCAACCCAAAATTGGTCATCAAGGACCATACGTCTCACCTCAATTGCATAATCTAATGTATATTTCATCCAAGATGCCCATGCATCAGTACCTACTATGGAACACAAAGCTCCTTTCACTTCACAAAGACGGCCAAGAAGAATAAAATAAGAAGTAAATCGTGTATCAGCTGGTTTGAGAAGTTCCACCTTGGAATTTTTTTGATAAATGGCTTGTGTGTACTGATGGTTACATATGAACATCTATAATTTTCTACCCTTTTCTATGAGAGCTAAAATCCATTGAAACTTACCAATATCTTTAAATGCATTATTCAATGCATGGACACAACATTGTGTCCAAAATATATGCTAGTACTATTTTTGCACCAACATATTGGCTACTTTTCAAATAGGGGAAACATCTATAACAATTTGGACTAAATGTGATGCCCCAACCTCCTCAATGGCATCACGTAGCTGACCTTAAAAGAAATTATGCATTTTTTCTTGCCCTAAACAATCTATTGCCTTCAAAAAATAAGGTCGTTTGCTACATGTTACCATGCTATTAACTAGCGGATAATTTCTAGTATTTTTCCACCCATCCATCAGAATACTACATCCTTCTGTAGCCCACACTCTTTTCATTGGTGCAGTTTGTTTCTCTAATCGAATTTTTTCTTTATCAATTAGAGTAGTGTGAAGATTTTCACACATAGGTGGTTTAAACCTAGTTCATGCAAATTAGTGATAGCTTGGACCATCTCTCCATAGAAAGGTGAGTGAGCAACATTAAACGACATTCCATTTGTATAAAAGAAGCATGCAATCGCTGCATCAACCACTTCTCGACCTTGCACATCAAAAAATATTCCAACAGGGTTTGAGCTACCAATGTGTGGTCTCTTATGAGAACTTCCTGGTAGTACATCTCTAGAAGACACATCCATTTCTTCCTCTTTATTTTGATTTTTAATTGCAAAAATTGCCCCTATTGTTGAATATGGGAGCTCAAATTAAAAACTTTCCCATCAACCCTTTCTTGATCCCTCAAAACCTCATATCGTTCCACCTCATTTGGACAAGGCTCAAAACCTTTTCTATGTATGTGAAGGAAATGATCCCTCACCCTCATGTAAGTACCTTTCCATGAAATTTCACATAACTTACATGTGATCGTGGTTGTTCCACTTGAACCCTTCAGACCTGGAACACGATTACAATACTTCCACAATGAGTACAAGCCTTGATTTTCTCCACCTAACACTCTTGATTCAATGATTCAGATTCTACACAAAAAATACCAAAAAGACATTAGACACAACAACTATAGAAAGAAAGAAACAAAAACTATATTAATGTCCATGAATTACCAAAAAATTAAAAATAGAACCATGAAACTAAATAGTACAAACAATAACAAAAAATGTAGAATCCAAGTTTGGTAGTTCTTTGAGATAGGCAAGTAGGATGTTTTACTCAAAAAGATGAAGGGATGATAATTTTCTGTATGTTGTAAATAGAGAGAATTAGAGACCATCTTGCATACAGAAAGGAAGATGGAATGTGTGAAACTAAAAGTAACTTTCCCATAAACCAATGAAGCCTTATAAATAAAAAATGGTTGCCTCCCACAATGAAAATCAGAATAATAAATATTAAATATGCAATCCAAAAATGAACATTAGTAAAATTCTAAAAGAGTAAAGACACTGAAATTCTGAATATACACTGCTTATTTAAAGGTCTACTCTTTTAGACTACACAAATGCTTAGTGTATGTAGATTATATATGATTTGAGATGATTCATTTGCATCTCTTTGAAATGGGCGATTGATAGACCCTTTTAGACAAGAAACTCAAACCGTAGTTGTCACTATTTGACAATATTCTTGGTGTTATACTATTGATTTGAAAGATCAAACCATTGTTGACTCATTTAATGTTATAAGCCTAATGTCCCTTAATAGATTTTATGTGAGACAAACTATTTACTTATAGACCTAACTATCCCTTACACATCATGAATTATCAATGCTTCATAGGTCTTAGAAAATTTTGAGATTATGTTACTAAGTTTGCAGACAGTGACCTACTTAGATTTTGCTTTTGAATATCTAAGAGTCCTTATAACTACTTATCTAGGGTCGTATATTGGGTCAAAAATTTACATGCCTTCCGACACACAAATATAAAACATGCCTATTAGACAAGAGAAAAAATCTTGATACCATGAGACAAAAAGGAGTTCACATTATGTTCACCAAAAATGTAGAGTAGGGGAATTCGTCACCCCCAAGGCTCGAGGTCACAAGTGAGTCCCAAGGAATGAACTACCCTAAACTACCTCAGGTTGTTTGATAGGTGTTTCATAAATCAAGTGAGCCAGCCATAGAGGTTTTGAATTATAGACCAAACAAATCACTATTTGACGATGGTAGCACAAGAATCAAACTTCTGTGCATTACATTGGCATCTCATACGAACAAAGGTCTAATAAATAGCCAAAAAAAATAGAGGGCCTACTTATGAACCGACTGACAAAGATTTTATAGTTTGATAGAGAAAATATAAAAAGAAAAAATTACAATAAGAAGAATATTGAAAAGCTATTCTAGTGCGAATATGAAAAAGAAAGAGTAGGAAATGATACTGTCCACTCGTGAAACCCAATCTTTCAACTCTAAACTCCAAATGGATGAACCAACACCTACACACATAGAAATGGGAAAAATGTTGGGTTGTTCTTTGAGGTCTACTTTAGTTAGATCCCCATTTTGGTGTTTCCACCTCCACAGATAGTCAAATAAAATGATATAGACAAAATAGATAAAGATAGAATGGAAAATACACAATCAAATAGAGTACAAAGACAACTTGAATGCTACTCTATAAGACACAATAATGCAAATAAAATGAAAAGAGTGATATCACCTTCCCTTCTACTAGCACTCAAGGCCAAGAGGAGAAGATGATGAGAGACTATGCCTTGCCAAAAGGATGGAGCTTCGTAGACCCTACAAAAACAATATAGTGTTGCAACAAGTGTTGTAGGATCGAAGAAGGGAGATTGTAGTAGCAAGAAGTAATAGTGATCAAGAAGAGAGAAAGAATGAGGTTGAGAGTGAAAATCTACATGAAGGAATGAAAGAATGAAGTTTGAATGCTCAAAATGGAGGTAAACAACCATTTGTCATTGGTCAAGGGTCGACAAAAGGTGTTAGCTTCACATCCAACCAAAAACATAATTCCTCTATAGATTCCAAAGGCAAGAATCTTGTTAGGATGGCAGTGTGGCATGTAGATGTCCGTGCAGCATGTGCGCATTCCCGACAAGAATTCCTCTAGACTGATGCAAAAAGACAAGTCTACATGGAAGGGATAAGTTGATAGCAGCAAGTTTTGCATCACCAGACTTATAATTTCTAAGGTAAGCGTAAATAAATGGGGAATTTTCCTAGGGTGCAAATTTATGCCATTATAGGTAGATGTAGTTTGATTTATCATAGTTAAAATGGAAACAAAGGACTGATGGATCTAATGAGAAAATCAAACAGTGATTGAGTGAATAAATTTTTATAATGTATTAGACCTACTAAATCCAAGAGTGTTGATATCCCTTACCTTATAGACTCACCTATAGGAATTTCTTTCTAAGGCTTTGATTAAGCAATAACTTGATTTGGTGAACAATCAAAACATGACACAAATGGGGTGCCCAAAACACAACTCAAATTCATGAGATGTTTCTCTTTAAGAAGAATGATCCCACTATTTATTTCAAGGAATTTGTGGGTCCACTCGCATGTAGGTTTTAAGATCATGCATGCCAATCTCATTATCAAAGTGAATAGTTTTGAAAACAATGGAATTACTTCTCATTTTTCTCATGTCATCCAACATGATAGTCCCCTTATCTCCTAGTGTTGTGACAAACAAATTCAATAATGCACTCTTTGGGTCATCTTAAGGGAGAATTTTTATAATCATACAAGTTGTCCAACCTATCCTTCATGCCTCTCATTCCATTTTCTTTCTCGAGACAAGTAACATTGTTTATACCTAAACATGAAGACTCAAAGATTCAATTAGTTCTTCATAGACCAAATAGAACACTTCAAACATGTACATAGTCCATCATTTTCTTGTAAACTCCTACATATCCTAAGGATTCATTTGAATCTACTAAATGATCTTCAAGTCTTATAAAAAAAAATTGCAAGCTCCACAGGCTCTTAAAAGCCTTCACAAACCTTATAGGTTTATTGCATGACCTTTTATAGATTTCATGATGATACATAAACCTTGAAAATGACACAACTTATAGCAATGTTTGATAGGGATAGTGTTAGAAGATTAATCTTTACTTGGTAAAGGTTATTCTTTAATTGTAATTTTTATTAACTTGTAGGAATATTCCAAAGGAATCCCTACAAGTCTTTTGTCTTTTTGTCATCTCACACATGTGTGAGGATGGCTTATTTTTTAATTCCTTTATTAAGGAATATTTGTATCCACCTCCTTAAGAGGTGACACTTTGCACACACATAGATGAATGGTGGCATTCATTGAGTTGGGAGTTACATTCTAACTCCTCTTTCTCACCTCTACTTATTGAGGTGCTTCTCCTCTCATTCTTCAAGACTCATGCAAGCAAGCTAAGGCTGAAGCTCTCTCTCTCTTTGTATTATTCTTTAGGCATTTGCCTCCATTCATAATATTGGGGTTTTTTCTTGCTTTTTCCCCTTAACAAATTCTTGTGTCTCTCTTGCTTTGGTGGTGCTTGGTTTGGCTACTTCAACTTATTTGGTAATCTCTTTCCTTCAAACAATTGCTCTTTATTAGTACTTTCCATTGCTCTTTTTTATTTCCTTTCATGGTATCAGAGCTTGGTATTACTAATATCTTTTGAGCTATATTGTTGAAGGTTTACCAAATTTTTCAGCACACTATTGGAGACACTTTCAAAGAGAAGAGCTAGTGCCTAATCTTGGTTGTTTTTTTTTTTCTTCTAACCTTTTTTGTGTGCAGGGATCTTAATTTCCTATTGTTCAAATTTTAAATAATTTGTTCTTAAATCTATTTGTATATCTTGCAAGCCTTTAGAAAACCCAATAAGGGTTTATCTTATTTTTCAATTTTCAATTTAAAGTTTATTTATTTTTATAGTTTATACAAATTTGCATATTAGATCTGTAAAAAATCATTTATTTTTTTTTCTAACCCCTGTGCAAGATTTCTTAGTTATTTATTTAAAATTTCAAATCTATTTGCTTTGCATGCATATTTAATCTTTTGATTTTTTTTAGAAACCCTTAATAAAGAGGTTATATTTCAATTTTTTAGATCTGTAATCTTTTTTTTGCAATATCAAGCTAAATCTATTAAAAAAAATCACTATATTTTACATTTTGTAAAAAAAAATCAAATTTTTTTTAGATCTCTTACCCTCAAATAAAAGGGTTATATTTCAATTTTTTTAGATTTGTAATTTTATTTTATTTATTTTTACAATATCAGGATAAATATGTAAAACAAATCACTATATTTTATATTTAAAAAAAAGGGTAATCTGTTTTTTTGCAAATCTGTAAAAAAAATTTCTCCAAATTTACATGTTCAAATTTCTATAAAAAGAAAACAATTTTTAAAAAAAAATAAAATTCTCTACAATTTATTGATATCTATATATTAAATCTATAAAGAAATCAACTCTATCTATTTTTTCCTTTTTTAAAAAAAATATATATATAAATCAAAACCCTCATTTTGATTTATTCAATAAAAACATCAAAATCTTAAATAAAAAATTCTTAAAAACCCATGTTTCAGCCCTATCTAAGGGCTCCTCCACCTGCATTCTTTGTGTTACTGCACCTCCACTCATATTGTCACCTCCTCTGCATTTCTTTGCTTCCTTCTGTGCTGCGCTTTGAAACCCTTTGCAACCGTCTTCCTTTTAAATAATACCTATCTATTTTATCTCTTTTATTCCCGCCCCCAATCCGCATTTAAAATCTTTCTTTATTTAGTTATGCCCGCCTTTAACAACCCCGCCCATTTAGCCTTTCAAATAGTCATAAATAAAAGCTTTTTATAGACTTAAAATCGTCCTCTATCTGAAATATGACAGTTTGAAAGATCTCACGTAATTCACTTAGGAAAGAAATAACTTTTCCTCCTAAGTTTTAAAAGTAATGATTTTTTTAAAAAGTTTTAAATTTTTAAAATATTAGTTTTTATTGAATTTAAATATTAAATCATTTATTAATACTTCTTAATATTCTTAATTTTAATTTCAAAATTTTATTATTTTAATATTTGAATTAATAATTTATTTATTTCTTTTTATTTCAAATATTTTAAATTATTTATAATTGTTTTTTAAAAGAGCATTTTTTTAAGTTGCAAATATATATTTTTTTTCATCAAAGAAGGTTAATTTAATCTAAAAGGTTTTTTTTCTTTCAAAATCTTCAATCTTCTTCAAAGTATAATTTTTTTTAAAGCTTAATTTAATCTAGTCTTATTTCTTGTAGTAAGTTTTTTTTGTGCACTTAAATATTTTATCATGTCAACTTTAATTCCTGAAATTAAATTAAATTCTTCTAACTATCATTCTTGGAAGACTCACATTTCTTTCATTTTTCGGTTTAAACATCTTTTAGATGTAGCTACAGATCCTAAATCTAAACCAGTTCGTCTGCATCCAAAGATGAAATCGAAAAATGGAATCTCAAAAATGAAGAAGCCCTTGGCCTCATAGGTATTTCCATGTCACCTGAACTTTATGTTCACATTGGGACATGTACAACTACCTATGAAGCATGGGACAAACTCAAAACAATTTATGATAGTACAAATGAATCAAGAAAAATTCAAATTCAAGATCAACTTGAAGATTTGAGGTATTCTGATTTTAAATCTATGGATGATTTTTTATTGAGATTTGATGCTTTAAATAGTCAATTGGATGGTTTAGGAGTTAAATTAGATAATCTTCGATTAATTCATCTTATTCTTAAAAAGTGTCTTCCTAGACAATTTCAACAATTCATTACTAATATTCATGCTCAATTAGCTCTTCCTTCTTTAGCTACTCAATTAACTTATGATATTTTTCGTAATTTATTAAGACAAGAAGAGGCTAAGTTAATTCAGTTTGGTACTCTTAAGTCTAATGAACATGCCTTCTTATCTAATCATAAGCAAAATTTTAAACCTCATTCTAAACAACAACATTATAATTCCAAACCTCATTATAATAATGGCAATGATCCTAGAAAGTTTAACTCTTCTAAGAAACCACATTGCACTTATTGTAATAAGGATGGTCATTGGCAAAACACTTGTTTTAAAAAGCAAAATGAGAAAAAGCCTATGAAGCAAAATAATCAACAACAAAATAAACCTAATAATAATAAGTTTCAAAATAATGCAAATCAATCTAGACGTGCTTTTACTTGTAGTTCTAATGTTTCTCAACCTCTTGAATGGGTTATTGATTCAGGTGCATCTCAACATGTTACTTCACATAAAGAAGTTTTTGAGTCTATTCAACCTGATATATCAAATGTTCCTCTTCAACTTGCTAATAATCATACTTGTAAAGTAGAAGCAATTGGAGATGTGAATGTTCCTAATGGTAAATTGCATGATGTTTTATATGTTCCTGAATTAAAGACTAACTTGCTTTCAGTTGCTAAGCTTTGTCAAGATTATAAAATAGAATTTTACAAAGATATGTGCTATGTTATTGATCCAAAACAAAACAAGGTCATTGCTAATGCTAAATTAGACAATGATAATTTGTTCAAATTTTATGAGTTTGCTCAATCTAGATGCTCTTTAATATCTACCATTGATTTCAATGTTTGGCATGAAAGACTTGGTCATATAAATGCTAACAATATTACTTTAATGCAAAAGCTTAATATGGTAGATGGATTGCCTAGTATTGTTCCATCTAAAATTGTATGCACAGGATGCATGAGTGGTAAGATGCATAGGGAGCCCTTTCCACATGGTCAATCATGGAGGGCAACTCATAAGTTGCACCTAGTTCATAGTGACCTTTTGGGACCCATGGAGAATAACTCCATCCAAGGATCAAGGTATGCACTTACTTTTGTTGATGATTTTTCTAGAAGAACTTGGATCTATTTTCTTCATAGTAAGGATCAAGTTCTTGATATATTTTCTGAATTTCATAAATTTGTTGAAAGGCAATCTGGTTTTAAACTTAAAATTCTTAGAACTGATAATGGAAAAGAATATGTGAACAATGCTTTTAATAGTTATTTGAAATCATTTGGTATTAAGCATGAGCTAACTATTCCCTATACACCTCAACAAAATGGTGTAGCGGAAAGGAAGCATAGAACTATTGTTGAAATGGCTAGATGTATGTTACATGCTAAAAATATGTCTTATAAATTTTGGGCAGAAGCTATGTTTTGTGCTACTTACATTATTAATAGGACTCCTACTAAAGCTTTAAAGGATATAACTCCTGAAGAAGCTTGGTCTGGTAGGAAGCCCAATCTTAAGCATTTAAGGATTTTTGGTTCAATTGCTTATGTTCACAAACCTAAACAAAAGAGGCAAAAATTAGATGCTAAATCTTCTTATCATATTTTTGTTGGTTATGATGAACATTCTAAAGCTTATAGAGTTTATAATCCTCTTACTAACAAAGTTAAAGTTGCTAGAGATGTATGCATTGCTGAAAATGGTGTTCATGATTGTTCTAAAGTGCATAATATTGATTCTTCTCAAAATAAAGTTATTGTTGTGGAGGATAATCCTCAAGTTGAAACTCCTCTTAACCCTCCTAATGCATCTCTTACTCATAGTGATAGTGATGATGAAAATGTTGAAATTTCTCCTCATGATTCTTCTTCTAGTGATGATACTCCTACATCTAAAAGAATGCCAAAATGGTTTAAAAATTTGTTGCAAGAAAGTGAGGATTATTTAGCTAAAAATCCACCTAAAAGAAGAAAGGCAAATTATTGTAATCATGCTTTGATGTCTAACATTATGAATTCAAATGATCCTCAAACTTATGAACAAGCTAAAGATCAACCTCATTGGCAAAAGGCTATGCAAGAAGAATATGATACTTTAATTGCTAATAATACTTGGGATTTAGTTCCATTACCTCAAGGTAAGAATCTTGTTTCATGCAAATGGTTGTATAAAACTAAGGTTAATGCAAATAATGAAGTTAGCAAGTTTAAAGCTAGATTAGTTGCTAGGGGCTTTTCTCAAATTGAAGGATTAGATTATAATGAAACATTTGCTCCAGTAGCTAAGATGCCAACTATTAAATTAGTTCTTGCTTTAGCTTCTCATATGCATTGGCCTATTCATCAAATGGATGTTAAAAGTGCATTTTTAAATGGTGATTTACATGAAGAAATTTATATGTCCCAACCTTTGGGTTTCATTAAGGAAGGTAATGAAAATCTTGTTTGCAAATTGAAGAAATCAATATATGGTTTAAAGCAATCTCCTAGAGAATGGTATTCTAAAATCAATGCTTTCTTTCTATCTCAAGGTTTCATTAGAAGTAAAAATGATCCCAATTTATATATTAAGCATAGTGAAGATGATATTGTGATTATTATTTTATATGTTGATGATTTAATTATCACTTCTAGTTCTAACAATTTGATTAGTGATGTTAAGTCTCAACTCAATCAACAATTTCAAATGACTGATTTAGGCCTATTACATTATTTTTTGGGTATGCAAATTTGGCAAACACCTAAAGGTATTTTTCTTTCTCAACATAAATATGCTCAAGATCTCTTAGATAGATTTAAAATGAATGATGCAAAGTGTGTTTCTACTCCTTGTGAATTAGGAACTAAATTAATGGTTGATATGGAAACTCCTTTTGTTGATCCTACTTTATATAGGCAATTAGTAGGAAGTTTAAATTATCTAACTCTTACTAGACCTGATATTTCTTATAGTGTTGGATTGGTTTCTAGATTTATGTCTAAACCACAACAAACTCATTTTAAAGTTGCAAAAAGAATTTTAAGATATGTTAAAGGTACTCTTAATCTTGGTCTTTTTTATGATGCAAATTGTGATTTTTCTTTAAAGGGTTATACTGATTCAGATTTAGGAGGTGATCCCAATGATGGGAGATCCACTTGTGGTTATTGTTTCTTTGTTGGATCAGGTGCAATCTCATGGAATAGTAAGAAACAACAATCTACTTCTCTTTGTTCTACAGAAGCTGAATATAAAGGTTGTACAAATGCATGTAAAGAAGCATTATGGTTAAGAAGATTACTTGAAGACTTGGGTCTACCTCAAAAGGATCCTACTCCTTTATATTGTGATAATCAAAGTGCTATTGCTTTGGCAAAGAATCCAATTTTTCATGCAAGGACCAAGCACATTGCTCTTCAACATCACTTCATTAGAGAGCAAATTGAAGACAAGCAAATTTCTCTTTTGTATTGTAAAGGTGAAGATCAAGTTGCAGATATTCTCACCAAAGCTCTTTGTAAAGATAAATTTCTCTTCATTGTAAAAATCTTGGATTACAACCCAATGAAGGGTTTGATGTAACCTCCCCAAGTAAAGCTTAAGGGGGGATGTTAGAAGATTAATCTTTACTTGGTAAAGGTTATTCTTTAATTGTATTTATTTATTAACTTGTAGGAATATTCCAAAGGAATCCCTACAAGTCTTTTGTCTTTTTGTCATCTCACACATGTGTGAGGATGGCTTATTTTTTATTTCCTTTATTAAGGAATATTTGTAACCACCTCCTTAAGAGGTGACACTTTGCACACACATAGATGAATGGTGGCATTCATTGAGTTGGGAGTTACATTCTAACTCCCTTTCTCACCTCTACTTATTGAGGTGCCTTCTCCTCTCATTCTTCAAGATTCAAGCAAGCAAGCTAAGGCTGAAGCTCTCTCTCTCTTTGTATTATTCTTTAGGCATTTTGCCTCCATTCATAATATTGGGGTTTTTTCTTGTTTTTTCCCCTTAACAAATTCTTGTGTCTCTCTTGCTTTGGTGGTGCTTGGTTTGGCTACTTCAATTTATTTGGTAATCTCTTTCCTTAAAACAATCTGCTCTTTATTAGTACTTTTTCTCTTTTATTTCCTTTCCGTATAGAAACTTGAATAACTTAGATATGAACTTTGTGGACTAGACTCCTTTAAATGACCTCACCAATCATTCCAAATCTATAGAAAAAAATATTACTATATAGCCCTGAAGATCATCAAAGTTATGCTTTACCATGTTCACAACCTAATCACCATCATGAACCTGAAACCAACACTGTAAGCATGTTCCAATGTTTATGCATATCTATTGTGAAGGTGATGATACAATTGCACGTTAGTTATAAAAACCCTAAAACTGGCTATGAAAATAATGCTCATTAGATATTTTTCACTATTTGATCCATGGTAAGATAGTGAAGGACCAACCATTGATTATGTATGTAGTTTACCAAAGAACAATCCTTGTAGTATTAATAAAAGGAAATCATTTATACAAGTATCTTCTTGTAGTGGAGGCTCATCGTAACTTTGCAAGTGGAGGTTTAATAGCTGGTGTCCCTCGAACCCTTGCAACATTGAATCAAATTTAATCTCATTTGAGTAACTCTTGGGGTCCAGTTAGGTTGTGACCTAAAAAAATAAAAAAATATATTTAATTCAAATCTTGGTTTAAATGGTTCACCTATTAAATTGCTAATTTTAAAATTAAAAAAAATTGGTTTAATATTTGATAGTGAGTTAGAGGTATTACATCTTGGTGTCAAAATATGCATCAAAATTTGAAGGTCTAATGAGTTGTTAAGATTTAAATATATAAATTTCTAGTGTATTTTTTAGTTTTTTTGTTACATTAGTAAATATTATTTGAACATTAGATTTTATTTGATGAAACTAGATCAATTTTTTATCAATATAAATATTTGAGTTATTTGTGTTGAATGTATACATATCTTACAACTTGCTCCATTTCTCTTGCTCATGATGTTACAATCAAGATTCTAGGATCCACAATAGTGCAAAATAAAATTTGAATTTATTTATAAGTCTTAGTTTTCCTCTAATAAAGAGCTTGTGTGGTTGCAATACAAAATATTTAAATTATTGAATTTACTAACCTACTTTCTTTAATTTAGTTTTCCTCCTATTCAAGAGTGGGTGTTGTAGGGTGGAGACTTTAGTTTGAGAATATTATTGTATGAAATAGATTGATAATTTAAATATTAAGTGATTTATTTTATTAATTGGTTTTTTGAGGTATATTTAATTTTTGTATCAAAATCTTATGAACCATATTTTTAATGGTAGAAGATAACATTTTTTTTATTGATTGGAATATGTATGGCCTAATTTTATGAAAAATGAATCAATTCACATATTTCAAGGACATGAATTGTTCTTGATTTTAAACTATTTGACTTTTTAATGTTAACTATTTTTAGCTCATTAAAATGTTTAACATTAAAATCTAATAAAAATAATTATAATAAATTTTATATATATGATATTTTGTATATTGATTTTTAACTTTTAAATGCATCTTACATATTTAATAGCATTATTGTGTGTCATGTTTATATATATAAACAAGAGTGCATAAATTAATGAAGGTAATTACTAAAAAACTAATTTTCATCTCAATGTGCTATATTTTTCTCCCAAATCGTCTAATAATTTATTCAAAAATTTAACTAAACATTTAAATAGTATAACTATATTTAATTTTTTTTCAAATATAATTTTATTGACTTTAAATATGATGTAATTTTTTCAAAATTTAATTGAATTTAAGATGTTTTATAGGTCGCATAGTTTGAAATAACATGAATAAGTTATATCTTTATAATGAAATTAAAGATGAAAATTGGATTGATGGCTTTTTGTAATTGATATTAGAAAGAGGCATAAATAAACATAAATAGTCTCAACATTGCTATTAACTAGTTTTAACATAAATAGTCTTAACATTGCTATTAACCAGTCTTAGCCATATTATAACGCAAACTCATTAAAAATCACGACGGGCTTGAATGACTTTTCAACGGAAGAGAATTGTAAATTGAAATTTGTTATTAAGAATTGAGATGAAGAAGGAATTCAAGTGTGTATGTTCAAAATGCATGAATATCTAAGGACTAGACTCCACAATGTGAGTTACAAATTCACATTATATCCTTTTATTTTCTTATTATATTTATTTTTTGAAAATCAAATCTATTAAAAGTCTGGTGTCTCTTAAGAAATCAGTTTTGAAAATCAGCTTCACTTTATTTTTCATTAATATTTGGAATTTTTAGCTAATTATTCAATTATTTTAGTGGCCATACCTCTATTACTAATCGCTTCCTGTGAAAAGAATATATAAAAATTTTAGTTATTTTTTTTATGTCCATGCACAGCAGGATAGCCGTTGAGAGTAACAAACTAAGGGAAACAAATTTCGAACTTCTGTTGACAATAACAAACTAACGGCAAAGAAATTCAAATTCTGGAGAGGCGCAAAGAGCATTTCAAATTATAAATGCTTTGTGATTGTTTTTCATTCAGTTATAGCTAGATCATTTCTGATTGTTTTTCATTTTTGATAATGTTTGTTCTTTCTCTCATTGTTATTTTTTCTGAGTGCTTTCAATTTTTCTTAGGATTTAGAGTTTGGTTAAAGGGTTGTTCATAGTGTGCACACTGGTCTGGTCTGTCTGGTTTGGTATTCTTCATTTGTTCTGTTCTTTTTTCTTTTTCATTTTTGGTCTTAGATTAAGAGGCAGAGCTGATTAAGAGGCAGAGCAGAGGAAAGAGGCAGAGAAAGGAAGCTACAATTGAGTTAGGGCAATATTTTTCTTTCAGGTAATTTTCTCTTTACACACTGCTTTAATTTGATTTGTTTTCATTTCTAATAGACTGACTCATGTTTATTTCTATGTTCTTACAGAAAAATGTGGAAGCTAAATTTAGGTGCAGTTGTGGTTTTCTTTTTTCTTTTTAATCCTTTTGGGTTGAACAAAGGACTGATGAAATGAGATTTTCTTTTTAATCCTTTTGGGTTGAGTAAAGGACTGATGAAATGAGACTAGTGCAGGAATGAAATGCAGAACCAAGTGAGAGCCGATGCAGAGAAGAAGAGATGAGAATCTCCTTATGGCCTGCACAGCTAACCCATTGGAGAGGTCTTGTTCAAATCATCGTTATTGGGGGTTTGCTGGACTTCAAATTTTTTGCCAACCTCATAGGACATCTAGCTGCCTAATGGGCTTTTGGTATGTCTGTGCATGCCCTGCTTGTAGTCTTTTATTGGGTTTAAATATTTTACAGAACCTATAAATAATTTACAATAGTAATCTAAACTATCAGGTAACTACAATAGTGAAGTTCGTTTACCACTGGAATGTAGTAATTTGGTTTTGGGTTAAATATTTATTGCATTCATTGTTTTGGAAGCTCTGGTAGGTTTGTTGGAATTATTCATTTTCTGATATAGGGATACTGGAATGTAGTAATTTGGTTTTGGGTTAAATGTTCCTTGCTTGGTGCCGTTCGGAAGCTATTGTGAACCCATCTGTTTCTCTACCTTATTCCAATTGTAGATGTTCCTCTTCTTTCTTCTTGGGTCTTCATGGATAATTCTTGATCAATACAACCCTTCATCTAAGATCCATCAAGGCTAGTTCTGCTAACCTCCTTTCACTATATTTGATCAACCTCTTCTCGCATTCACTGTTTAAATATAAAGTGGAACTGATTGATCCCCTTAGAGTCACTTCTAAATTCTCAGCATCTGACATGGTCCAGTCATCCTCAACACAGAAATGATCCACCTAAAAGAAGAAAGGCAAATTATTGTAATCATGCTTTGATGTCTAACATTATGAATTCAAATGATCCTCAAACTTATGAACAAGCTAAAGATCAACCTCATTGGAAAAAGGCTATGCAAGAAGAATATGATACTTTAATTGCTAATAATACTTGGGATTTAGTTCCATTACCTCAAGGTAAGAATCTTGTTTCATGCAAATGGTTGTATAAAACTAAGGTTAATGCAAATAATGAAGTTAGCAAGTTTAAAGCTAGATTAGTTGCTAGGGGCTTTTCTCAAATTGAAGGTTTAGATTATAATGAAACTTTTGCTCTAGTAGCTAAGATGCCCACTATTAAATTAGTTCTTGCTTTATCTTCTCATATGCATTGGCCTATTCATCAAATGGATGTTAAAAGTGCATTTTTAAATGGTGATTTACATGAAGAAATTTATATGTCTCAACCTTTGGGTTTCATTAAGGAAGGTAATGAAAATCTTGTTTGCAAATTGCAGAAATCAATATATGGTTTAAAGCAATCTCCTAGAGAATGGTATTCAAAGATCAATGCTTTCTTTCTATCTCAAGGTTTCATTAGAAGTAAAAATGATCCAAATTTATATATTAAGCATAGTGAAGATGATATTGTGATTATTATTTTATATGTTAATGATTTAATTATCACTTCTACTTCTAACAATTTGATTAGTGATGTTAAGTCTCAACTCAATCAACAATTTCAAATGACTGATTTAGGCCTATTACATTATTTTTTGGGTATGCAAATTTGGCAAACACCTAAAGGTATTTTTCTTTCTCAACATAAATATGCTCAAGATCTCTTAGATAGATTTAAAATGAATGATGCAAAGTGTGTTTCTACTCCTTGTGAATTAGGAACTAAATTAATGGTTGATATGGAAACTCCTTTTGTTGATCCTACTTTATATAGGCAATTAGTAGGAAGTTTAAATTATCTAACTCTTACTAGACCTGATATTTCTTATAGTGTTGGATTGGTTTCTAGATTTATGTCTAAACCACAACAAACTCATTTTAAAGTTGCAAAAAGAATTTTAAGATATGTTAAAGGTACTCTTAATCTTGGTCTTTTTTATGATGCAAATTGTGATTTTTCTTTAAAGGGTTATACTGATTCAGATTTAGGAGGTGATCCCAATGATGGGAGATCCACTTGTGGTTATTGTTTTTGTTGGATCAGGTGCAATCTCATGGAATAGTAAGAAACAACAATCTACTTCTCTTTGTTCTACAAAAGCTGAATATAAAGGTTGTACAAATGCATCTAAAGAAGCATTATGGTTAAGAAGATTACTTGAAGACTTGGGTCTACCTCCAAAAGGATCCTACTCCTTTATATTGTGATAATCAAAGTGCTATTGCTTTGGCAAAGAATCCAATTTTTCATGCAAGGACCAAGCACATTGCTCTTCAACATCACTTCATTAGAGAGCAAATTGAAGACAAACAAATTTATCTTGTATTGTAAGGTGAGAAGATCAAGTTTTAGATATTCTCACAAAGCTCTTTGTAGAGATAAATTTCTCTTTCATTGTAAAAATCTTGGATTACAACACATTGAAGGGTTTGATGTAACCTCCCCAAGTAAAGCTTAAGGGGGGATGTTAGAAGATTAATCTTTACTTGGTAAAGGTTATTGCTTAATTGTAATTATTTATTAACTTGTAGGAATATTCCAAAGGAATCTCTACAAGTCTTTTGTCTTTTTTGTCATCTCACACATGTGTGAGGATGGCTTATTTTTTAATTCCTTTATTAAGGAATATTTGTAACCACCTCCTTAAGAGGTGACACTTTACACACACATAGATGAATGGTGGCATTCATTGAGTTGGGAGTTACATTCTAACTCCTCCTTCTCACCTCTACTTATTGAGGTGCCTCTCCTCTCATTCTTCAAGATTCAAACAAACAAGCTTGAAGGTTGGGAAGCTCTCTCTCTTCGTATCATTCTTAGGCATTTTGCCTCCATTCATAATGTTGGGGTTTTTTCTTTTTTTTCCCCTTATCAAATTCTTGTGTCTCCTTTGCATTTGGTGGTGCTTGGTTGGCTTCTCTATTTTTTGGTAATCTCTTTCCTTCAAACAATGCTCATTAGTTAGTACTTTCCATTGCTCATTTATTTCCTTCAGGAAGATTTTGCTTGTACAGGGAAGAAGAGACTAAGTCTAGATTTTGAGGCCTACCTATGAGGATGGGGAGGATGGTTTGAGGAGGATAAAGAGGAGGAAGAGGAGGAGGAAAGAATGGGTATCTAGGGATAAGATTGAGGTTGGGAATGTGTAGGATGTTGGAGTTCTCAGGGAATGGAGAGAACAATCTAAGTTTAGTATTGATTTTTAAAAATAGACTAACTTTTATGTAGGTACAATTAGAGACATGGAGAAGGCATTGGTTACTCATGAAAGTAACTAATAGGTTGATAAGGAAGAGCAATGCTTGGGCAATACAATGAAATGAAAGGTATTAGAAATTAAAGAAATAGGGGAAATATAATACCCTAAAGATGTTGGACGAGACAGAGGGTCCTAACTGGCAAAGATACATCGCTCTCATGGGAGAGTATGGCATGGACCTGTTAAAGAAAGCTAGTTAATCGCTTGTTGTTGCTCTGCTGCTTTTGATGAGTTTTTTGTCTTTTTATAATATCTAGGACTATTGTGTTAATTTCTATAGGTATGGTGGAATACCACCTGGGATTTGTCGATTTAATTAATGGTCTTCATAGATTGAAGTATGCTAGTAAAAACTTAATGCTTTTGATTGATAATGGTTGGACTATGGTTACTATTTTAAATTGGCTTGCTTGCTAAAACTGATGCTATTTTTTGGATGGTTGGTGGTGTTGTTTCCCACCTCTCTCTACTTCTTTTTGGTTTGTTTTTGTAACCATGGGATCAGGGCCTTTCCCTGCTTATCTAATAAAAAACAAGCTCTACAATCCACCACCTTTTCTCTTCCAACTACCACCACTTAATAGCAAAAACCAACTTCTCCTCTAAATGAGTCGACTAAGCCAATTGAAGTGAAATGTGGCTGCTCAAACAATTGATATGCTAACACATATACAGTCCCTGCATTTTTAGCCTCTCAATTATGTCCGAGTCACCCTCTTTAATTGCCAACAACTACTCTGTTACTGAGTCAAACACAAAAATGTTTACCTATAGGTTTCTTATTTGTATTGTGGATGTCATAGCAAGTTGACTTCTTCCTTAGGTTTAGTCAGCTCATGGATTTTGACAAAGTCATATATTCTTATGGCTATGCATGGATTTTCAGTGTAGTAGCTTTGAATTTTTATTTGTATTCCACTACTTACATGATGCAACATACTAAATGCCTTACAAATGTTTCCCAAGCGCTTTACTTTGCAGCAACAATACTCACGTATGCGCGAGTCTTATACACAACATATGGTTATTATGCTGTTGGCTTTATGCAAGCCATTCATCATTTATATGGTTCACATTATATACGTACCAAATTTTAATTTATAACATTTCAAATATATATAAACATTATATATATGTTATAATACCATTATTATAATATATATATACACACACACATATATATATATACATATACATATACATATACACATACATATGCATATGCGCATATATGCATATATGCATATATGCTATATATATGCACATATATGCATATATGCTATATATATGTGCATATATGCACATATATAGCATATATGCGCATATATATGCATATATATATATGTATATATGTGTACATTAACGTATTCATACACATATATATTAATATATATATATATATATCATTATTTTAGTATCCATAATAAACACACATTTTTACATATTTATCAATCAGTATATATATACAATATATATATATATATGTCATATATGTGCAATCGATATTCTCATGCATATGATATATCTGTGTATGAGTATGTGTAAATATTTCTACCTACATATATGCACACACTTATATAGTCACATGTATGAGTTATTTCAATCACATACATCTATACATTCTATGTATATACTAATCAATTAATATATAAATATAAATACACAAAGAACTTACACTCAATACAAAGATTTTAGTCACATAATCTAGACTAAGAAACAATCAAGAAATCCAAGACTAAAACCAAAACCATTGCAAATCATCCCTAAAATATGATCGAAGGTTTACTTACTAATTCTCGATCTAACTTGATTCAACTTGAACAAACTAGGATGTGAGTGTCTCATAGCTCAAATAGGCACATTAGGGGTTACTAAACCAAGCTCTTCTCCTGAGTGATACTCCCCCTCTCTTCTAGAGGACTTGATTCTTTTCCTACATCCAACTTAGTGCATCACAACATAAGTTAGCTGATAACATTACATTCATATGAATCATATATTTTCATCTTCAAAAAAATTAAAGTATAATATTGCATTGTACATTCATTCATCACAATTTCTATCAAAATATACAAAACATAATCATGTATTAAATCATTTTAACTCATCAAAGTAATAGTAAATAGGTAATAACACAATGGGGTGTAACAAGAGTTGGATAATTGTGCTATGTGTTTTGCCTTGAATTTTTGATAAGATTTAAAAAAGAAGTCTTCATGGGGCTTAATAGGTTCCATGGGTTCGGGCCAAAATAAATCCAATGAGAAATTCCTATGGGAAGAAACGTGATTAAAACCACTATGATGTATAGTAAATATGTCATTACCATACAAAAACTTTAAGCATTTATGCATTACCAACAAGACGACATCCATGGAGCGTAGCCATGGATAACCAAGCTTCACATGAAATTGGTCCAACAATGGGATGATGGAGAATGAGACATTCAATTATTTCGGTTTGAATTTTAAAGGAAGAGTGATCAAACCTATCGTAGGGAAAGCAAAACCATTATGTGTTGTGATCCATGCTTTTAGATGTTCATAATAATCTTGGTAAATTTCATGCACAAATAAGAATTCCTCAATGATCATATTCTCTACACACATGGGATCAATTAATATCCCATTGGTAGGCTTGTCATTGATTCTTCCAGCGATGTAAAGAGGACCATCGGGTGTGTGTTTGATTATGTCATTTTGTGAGAAAGAAATGTTCATAAACAAGTTGGTTTGGACCTTACGAGGTTGAAGATCAATGAAGGTGACTAGATTATCATATCTATTATCATTCATGTTATCATCAGTGATGTCAACATTCATCACATCATTCTTAGCATCATCGGCTTTTACAAAAGAGATGTTATGATTTGGCATGGGATTAGTAAAAAATTTCAAATATTGGTTGGGTGGGGCAACAGACTTATTTCCTTGATCATTAACACCACCAATATGGATGTGATTAGAATCAATGAGGTCTTGAAAAATATGTTTAAGACACTTACAATGTTCCATATCATGTCCATTTTGTCAGTGATAATGGCAAAAGGCATCGTAATTATAGTTCAGAGGTAAAGGCTTAGTGGTATCAAGGGCTCTAATGGGAGGTAAGGTAATTAGGTTCTTATCCAAAAATTGCAACATGATGGAATGGAGGGTATCGAGTAACATGGTAAATTGTCTATTACACTCTCTGAATTGATATGGATTTGTTGTTTTTATGGCAACCACTTGAGACTCAACATGTTGACTTGTTAGGGGTGGATTTATTTGTAAAAAGATCTTATTTTTTTTCTTGAATGGTTGGAAATTGTTATGAGGCACGAATTTGGATTTCTCATGGTGATTAGAAGGAGTTTTTGCTTCACGATGACTAGTCAAATTCTAATAATCACGAAGAGCTGTGCACAAATGTGTAAGGAGGGAAATTTCATCATCCCAAGCTTGTCCTAATTTTTTTTTTTCAAAATTTCAATGAACATTCTTTGAAGATCAACATTAGGAATTCTAATGTTGATTTGTGAGTAAAGTAATTGGTATCGTGCTATAAAATCAATGATCTTTTCATCATTCTTTTGTTTACATTTCATTAAATCAGCTAAGGTCATCTTGGGACCAATGTGCACTTGGAAGTGGTTGAGAAACACATCAACATGCTCATTGAATGAACTAATTGAGTTATTTAGTAAAGAGCAAAACCACTCCAAGGTAGTATCTTTCAAATACCTAGGGAAAAACTTATCCAAGAGCTTATCTTCAAAAATGAAGTCACTACATAAGGATGTGTATGCCGAAACATGGTTACTAGGATCTCCTTTACCACCATATTTCTCAAATCTAGGAATCTCTATGCCTTGTGGCATTTTTTCTCTCAATATCTCCAAGGATAATGGGTTTCTTTTGACATATTGTGAAGGTTAGCCATTTTGATTTTGGTTCAAATTAGAAATTTGTTGTTGGAGGGATAAATTTTTTTGCAAGAGTTGGTTAAGGACAAAATCATTAGCTGTGTTGTGAGATGGAGGTGAATAAGGTGGAGGTGTATATGTATTTGGAGGATAAGTGAATTGTAAGTTTGTGAGGGGAGATGGATTAGGAGATATGAGATTAGAGTGCACAAAGCTAGAGGGATTCCCAGTGGAAATACCTAAGGTTGTATTGACATTGCTAGTGGGTTGCCTTGTTGTTGTAACAATTGGATGAGTATATGTAGAAATAGAGGCCACAATTGTAGAAGGAGGAATTGGATTTCCACCTTGAATTTAAGTGTACCCAAAATTTCTAGCACAACTAGCCATTATTGGGACATGATTGTCAATTATATGAGCTAGGCTACACATAATTTCTATTCCTTGTTCATTATCAAGCATTTTCCTCATGTTATCTATGACAAGAACCATAGTACCAACAATGTATTCAACACAATTTTTTGCAATTTTTCTAAGGCTTTATCCATTTGTATTATCTTCTCTTGAGGGACATTAACAACCATTGTGTCAACATAATTCACATTGGTTATGGATAAAGTGGTCATGGGAAATGTAGTGTCAAAGCTATGGCAATAATAGGTTGACTAGTATCAACACTACGAGTGAAAGAGTTAGAAAACTCAAGATCCATGGTGAATGTAGTAGCGCAAGATGGCATGATTCTCGAATTATGTCTCACTAAAGTATTGGTAATAGGACACTAGGTTGTGAAGCTCATACAAATTTCACCAAACCTAAGTGCACCCAAAATGGAGAAAAGGAACTATACAAATGTAATGAACACCCAAAAGTATGAATCACAATGCAAATATGTAAAAATATTTTGCAATTTTCAGATTTGAAACAAGATAATCTACTGATTATGCTATGAAAAAACCTAAAAAATGATGTCTTTTAATGCCAATTTTGATTTCGAATAATGCACTTATTTTGACAAATTGAACTTAATGCAAAAAAAAGTATAATTTTTTTTAATTTCTGAAACTAAAACTTAGATCTGACAATATAATAGAATGAAGCAAAAAGATACAAAATAATGCCCAAAAATTTGAAATAACACCTGTACAAGGATAGGTTTTCCCAAGGGTGAATGAGTTCTTGATTAGGGTTTGGAAAAATTCAAGTTTTTGTTTTTGGTTTAATGTTTAAACTTTTTGTTTCAAGTTGCAGATAGTGACTTTTGTGACAATTTTTTTTAGTTTCAGATGTCTTAATGCAAGTGCAAATAATGATAAAAAGTGAGAAAAATGACAACTTTTGGAATGCAATTTTGAATTAAAATTGAATCTAAATGGCTGAAAGATATTCAATAATGCAAGATCTATGAAAAATGAATGCAATTTTTTTAATTTTTTTATGAATTTGAATGATGCAAACATGCAAAACCAAAACCTAAATGCAATGCAAAGAAAAGCATAGTAATGCAAGACACACTAATGAAAACCTAGATCTAGGATTTTGAATGTCTCCAAATTAGAATTTAAGATGTGCAAAGTCAGGTTCACTAAAATGAAATAGAAGAAAATGGGAGAATGCAGTAAGTGGAGAGCATAAAAAGGGGTGTCCTAATCACAAACCCACCTTTTCCTATTTCATTAGGAAGAAGGATAGTACCACAAGGGATTAGACTTGAATTACAACCCTTCGGTGATTCAAATCCAAGTTTTGGGACACTATGTGATCTCTTCCTCCTTATGATAGAAAAGTGTAAAATATGACTGAAATACACTTTGGGGAGATAAACTAAAAATAATAAATGAACTCAATTGTGCAATGCAAGAATTGAAATGTGAATTTAAAGCATAATACTAAAAAAATTATACAATTTCCAAGTAAATATGAGGGTTGTAGGATGATATCTAACAACCCATAAAATCTTATCTTGAGAAAATTGTAGCAGGACACATTAGCCAAATATAGACACCCCAATATATGATTGAAAGGCACTTCTTGGAGATGAATAAAAGTGCCTTAATGATCAAATAACTGAAATCTTCCACTTGGAATGCAAAGTATTATGATAATACTATTAGAAACAATCATTAACTAGTATATTTGAGAAGGCTAAGATGGTTTGTACCTGAATCCAAAAGTGTCGTACATGCATCCTATTCTGGTGAATGTGTCCTTGTAATTTTTTCTAAAAATTATTTTTGTAGTTCTTTGATGTTGGATCTAAGGCTCTGATTTATCTAGGTTTTATTTTCGGAAGGTTGAAAACTCATTTTGTAAATGAGTTTCCATCTCTTGACAACTTTGGTGACAACTTTGAAAACTTTGACAACTTTGCACTTTTGATCCAATTTCACTCCTCCTTCACCTATAAATCTGCAAACACACAAAGAGAAAAATGTTTTATTTTTGATGTATAAGGGTTTGCCTTGGTCAAACCATAGTTTGGTAATTAAACCTTGATAATGAAATGAAAGCATAAATGGAAGGAATGATGAATGAACACTAGCTTGTTGCAACTCACCAAACCCTTTAATGGCTACCCTTGGAGAATTGAAGTCTAACACATCACTCCAAAGATTAGATTTTGCATGAAATGGCTTGATGGGGTGCTTGATTTGACACTTTATTTGATGCTTGAAAACTTGAAACCCACATCACAATGTTAGCTCTAAAAACATGCATGAATGCAAATAACTTTGACATGATAATCTTGATCTTGATTGCTACAATAATCAACTGATAAATTTTCTCTTCAATGCTCTTGACAATAATCTTTGCTCATGTGAAATTTTCCTCAATATTGCTTATTATTTTTCTTAGGATTTAAATTTGATAAAAGGACCTTGTATTTATAGGTGATTTTCTAATTTCCCGACAATTAAACATCAAAAGCTGACAATTGCAATTTGAATTTGAATCATAAAAATGCCACCAAAAACATATTAAAAAGTGGGATCCTAAACTTAAGGAGGACCCATTCGCCCTTGGGAAAATGGGTCTTAGGCCCTAAACCTAGGACACACATTTTCCAAGATGTGTAATTTGATGTTTGCAATTGTTTAATGTAGGTTCTCCTTTCAGAAAATGAAATTAACTAGGATTTTAAATGCACAATTGGGTCAATTAGAGGCTTAATTAAGTCCAATTAATTAAGGGGATGCAAACATAATGTGAAAATTTAAAGGTGTACATTTTCCGACACTACAAATACATATGATAGTTTAAGAATTTTAGATGATGATTTTAGAACTTAGGTTATATATTTCATCCATTGTGAAAATATTCTACTAGCTAGTATTAGATAACTTTAGTTTGACATTAACATTGTTCTCCTAGTTTTTCTCCATCTCTAATGTAGCTTTGATTTTTGTACTTCAACTTTAAAGCCTATGTTCTCAATAAATTTAGCTCCAGCTTTTGAGCATTTTTTATTTACAATAATATTTAGAGAGATTCATAGTGGTTTATATGGTTCATTATTTACTTAGAGGTGTTTATGGCTCATTCTCATTTTAGGAAAATTTGAGGCTCCATTTGGGTTCATATGGGCTCCTTTTTTTACACCATAATTTTGAAAGTGCATAATTTTTCATGTACTTCATGGTGGTAATTAATCTTGGTTTATTTCTATTCTACTTTAAAATAGTATTTTCCATATTTTATCCTCTTAAGGCATTTGTATTCATGGAGATTGAGTCCACTAATGTACATTTAGCAAGTGGCAACTGTAAATGCATTGTTCCATCATCATATTTGATTAGGGTATTTCATTATTGAAATAATTTGGGGGCTTGTACATTTATTTTCTAATTTGGTCTTTATTTAACATATTTGAGGATTTTTTCATGGCCAATAGTGGGTTTTATATTCATCCCTTTTTTATCACCCTAAAAAATAGAATTATGAGTCTTGGCAATACAAAATCTTGAAACTTCTCATGTGGATTCATCTCTTGCCCCATCTCTATAGACTTGTTCTTCAACCAAGTACTCATTGGTAGAAGAAAGTATGGGATAACATGAATGATCATGTACTGGGATTGATTTTGTGTCTTATTGGTAATGATATTATGTGTGGCATCTCACATATTGAATGTCTTTGTATTCTTTAGACTAATATTTGAGAGATGCATGAAGACTTGAATGAATCTCTATTTCAAAAGATCTTATAATGGTTTGTCTTTTACCTCACATATTGAGTGTCTTTGAATTCTTTAGACCAACATTTGAGAGATGCATGAAGACTTGAATTAATCTCCACTTCAAAAGTTCCTATAACGATTTGTGTTGTACCTCTTGTTGATTATAATAACCTACCATGGGATGACAATATATCAAATAAATTACTTATAATGAAAGGATAAAATGTTGTGATGATATAGAGACTTCTATTCACAATCCTACTCCTATAAAGACTTTCATTGATTCTTCAACTTCTATGGTCCTACTAATATAGATCCACCAAGTTCATCATCTTTGTCTATGAGTCAATATATTGAGGTAAGGACTCTTATATTCCAACATCAACAAATACACTTACTATTCATACTCAAACATCTTGTGTGGACACATAATTATGGGATGAATAGTATAGTTGAGTTACATGAACTGATATCTCATATCCATCATCTCTTGCTTATATCGAGTCCCATTGCACACTCCATCCATGGATTTTAATGATTCAATGTAGCAAGGCCATTCTGTCTTCTAAATATAACTCATTGGGATAAGTATGTGGAAAAGCTATCAATTTTGTTTTGTGAATCCCTTCTTGCAAACTTAGAGGACACTATTAAAGATGATTCATCTTATCGATATTTTCTAATAGAATAAAATAAGATTATGGGGGATTTTAATGTGTTGTTTTGATTTTTTATTTAGTGTTTACTTTATTGCATTATATGCACCTAGGATAAGATATGCTTTCTTAGGTAGATATCTATTTGGGTAGGTGACTTGTATGTCCCTTGTTTGGTGGGTTTATACAACAGGCATGCTACTATATATCTTCTATCCCACATTGGTTATATATTCACATATCTTTATGGAGTATCCTTTATAAAAACACTTTTAGTTCGACCTTGAGAATCCTTATATATATTTACACCCTTATTGGAATAGAAATCATATTACATTTTTACAATCTACAATTATGCTTTTTCTATTGTGGCTTGTTTGTGCCATTAGATTTTGGGAGGTTTGATCCATTAGAAAATATTACATGGTACCAAAGCAACCTATACTAACTCTTATATATTTACATATTTCATATTCCCATCAAAATATTTTTGTGAAGGTTGTCAATTTTGTTAGTTGATTTATATGTTGATTCAGCCATTTCTTCCATCTTAACTCTTAAAACACTTTTTATTTCTTACTAAATTGATATACATTTAGTAGTTATAAAAATTAAGCTAAAACTATCCCCTAAGAAATGCTTTAGTTTAGAAGGCCTAAAACTATAAACATCTATAGTTCTTGTAAAGGAGGTCAATGTGTCCAATAAATTGATGCAAAGGGGCATGCATTTGGCTTAACAAACCAACATATCCCTTATTAAGTCACTTAATGAATTAGAAGTGTTACATTTAATTTATCAACCAGGGAATCATAATTTCTTAGTGGTGTAGGCACTGTATGTGCAGTTAAGGATTCTAAGTTTGTCTTAAAAAATTGTGTATAAAGGACTCAACTGAAAGCAACTTATCTAGAAACAAACTTAAATGAAAACAAACTTATCTAGAAACAAACTTAATTGAAAATAAACTTATCTGAAAATATAATTAACTATGTAACAATTGCTATGGGTAGATATTCCTATAGGGACAATGACTGAACAATTCAATTGTATTTAACTTCTTGCATGCTACTATTATTAAGTAATTGTTGATAAACAATTAATTGCTATTTATTAAATTTTCTAGGTCATAATTTTTTTTCTTAAAAAACGTGCACTTTTCCTCTAACTATTTTATGGTTTAGATGAAGAAGCAAATATAGTTCCCCTTAGCTTTGTTAATTCTACTCTTTTTTGTTAGTACAATAACAATGCTAGCCTTATCTTCATAGACATGTAGGATTAATTTCCTAAAAAAAATGTTAATAAGAAATAGGACACTTGTAATTGCTTGCTTGATTAGCTCTAATTCCTATCACCCATCAATTGTCCACTTTTTGAATTATTGATCTTTTTTTAACATCAAAGTGATAGGTTAGTCAATGGCAACAAAGTTATCAATTAACCTCTTGAAAAAGATGTTCTTCTTGAGGAAATATTGTAAAAAAAATTTATGTTTTGGAAGTTGTAGCTATATTGTGGACTTAATTTTATCTAGATCTATTGTAATGTCATCCTTTGAAACTACCCATCCCAAAAAAATTCATTGAGGCACTCAAAATACGTACTTTTTTGGATTAAAAGATATCCTAAATTGCTGACATCTTTCAAACATCTTCTCTAGATGATTGAAATAGTCTTCCTTTTTTTGAGATGGTTAGATAATCTAAATAAATTAGGATGATCTTGTTGTACCCCAAATTAAATTTTTTACTACACTTACACATTTTGCATAAATGAGTAAAAGTCTTGTCAAAATAGTAAAAAAAAATCAAAATTGGGGTTTGGATGTCTTGTATAAGGGGTGAAAACTTGAAATCTTCAAAATAAATGATCTAGGTTGGCTAAGAGTGAACAAATCTACAAAACCCAAATCTCAGTTTTTCATCCCTAAGGAAAATTGCTATTTTTAGAAACTTTCCAAAA